>JAOTQQ010000012.1:4941765-4962648 GCA_026546715.1 Gallinago undulata | reverse complement strand
TTTGGTTTTTTTTGCCCCCCCCCCCCCCCCTTCCTTTTTTCCTTCATTTCCTCCTCAGAGACAACATATTTGGACCCTCCCCACTCTCCTCCTTCAAGAAAGGAGTCCGTGGCATTTCTCAGCCCACTTACCTGCCCTGAAGCATTTCTGCCCTTTCTGGGCAAGAGTACATTCCAAGCCCAGAAAAATACCCTTTTGTAACATTTTTATATTAGCTAATTAGCCAGGATAAGGGAATGTTTGTATTAGCACATTGTCTCACACTTATCTAACCCAGGTGCTGCTCAGAGGATGCGAGCAGGAAGCCTGCGTTGCCTACTCTTAGACAATCAGAAGGAATCTTTGGGGGGAAAAAGGGAGGATTTAGAGTGCATACATTAGATGCCTACAGCAGACACCCCAGGCATCTATATGCACGGCAAGTGACAACTTGTTCAATTAGGGAACAGGAATAAATACCAGTTTGAAAGTGACGGATCTGTTTGCTTGGGGCTCTTCCACAATTTTCTGCAAATTAGCTGCAACTGAAATCACACACACACACAGAGAAAATGGGCAAATATTAGGACAGGCTAGAGAAAACCATCCCAAACTCATTAGGTCTCTTTACTATTACTCAGCAAACTCAGAACTTTTTTTTAAATGATAAAAAAGTTCAGGTCTCAATTAGACTCAGTGTACTTAAATCAAACGAACTCTGAAAACGCTGCCATTTGGTACTATGCTTCTTTTTCAGAGATAGTTATTTTTTTTCCTGGATGTGGTGGGATTTGTAGTAATAAGCTTCCCAACTGGACCTGGAAATCCAGTTCATTTTATACTAGCAGCCTTTTCCAGCTACTCCTGTGTATAAGGAATAGCTTACACAGTGCATGTGCAATTCACACTTCCCTCCCTTAAAACAAAAAAAAAAAAGCCCAGCTGATTCCAGTCCCAGACCTCTCTCGCACAGGACCTGTGAGCAGTACAGGCTCAAGGAGCAATTGGCAATGCGTATGTGCCAGAGAATAATGATTTAGCTAATGCATGGATTAGCCTTCATTTTGCATTATAAGGAACATTTGCTTCATAATGTTTCCAGCTAGATGATATTCTGGCTTACTGGGAGTTGACTAAATGTACCGGCACAGAACTGTCACCAAAATCAACAGTAGTTTTGCAGAGCTACTGGAGTAAAGAACCCAGGCCAAAGCAAACTCTCCTAGTCCTCACTCATGAGGTCATTTTAAACATGCAAAAAATTACTGAAATGGTTAAAAGAGTAAATAATTCGTAATTACCTATTACCAGATCTCTGCCATCAACAAGACCTGCTGAAATGAGTTCTTGAGACACACCATCAGCAGTATCTGTTGGGGAGAAACTCATGAGCCAGTCACCCCATAACAGAAGTTGTCCAAATGATGAAGGCATCACATAGAAATCTAAAGAAGTCTGGACAAACCAAGCAGCAAGAGTGTTGTTTACACGAGATGGATATTAGGGTGCACACCAGGTGTGGTCAGACAGCTCTGAGCAAAGCTGTCAAGCTCCAAGTTGGAATTCCATCAACTTGATGGAATGACATCAGGTTGGTCATATCTACAAAGAGTTTTAACAGAAGGGTCTTCTCAACACCAGTGCTCCAAACCCAACCATAAGGCAAGCCCTTGACGAAGGCATCATGGACACACACTCATACCCGGTTTCCACTCATGCAACTGCAAACACACACAAAATTTCCCCTTCACCAAAACCACCTCCACCCCCATTAGCTCACCTCTCCCTGGGGTAAATTCAAATCGAATATCGTTGAGCTCTTTTTTTGAATTCCTGTGGAAAAAAAAGAGAATTTTATATAGAAGAGATTATTTCATCGCACTGATGGGTGCCCAAAAGAAGGCGCCATCATTGAATAATCAGTCTGTGAAGTTCTGACACTACACTCTTCCCCCTCAGAGGGCAAAAACTGATCACTTGGGCATGCATCTAGAAGGAGGGCTCTCAGCACACTAGGTCCCTCAACCTGACAGAGCCCGAGTGGGCCAAAGTCCAGGATAACTGTGTGCCACCTCTCTGGTATAAGACCACATTGTTCTACTGTCTCAGCAACTCATATCTGTCAGCAGATACATCCTTGGAGCACATCTTCTGGAGGAAGAAAGCACTCACTGACTGCATATGCACAGACATTATGCAACTATCCAGGAATGGCTGGGAGGTGACACTCAGAAGTCCCAGTCCAATCCCCATCAACCACCAAGATGCCTACAGAGATGAGAGGCAGGTTCCTTAAATGAGAAACACTCATGTTGCACTCAGATGCAATGGCTGTAGAATGTGCTTACAATCCTTCTTCTGCCTTCTTCTAGGGATACAGACCAGAATCCATGCCTTGAATTGGGGAAAAGCTCTTCACACTCAGAACTGGCTGAAGTTGTGCCCAGATAGAAAGGTGATCCAGCACAAGGCCAGAATCCCTGAATCTCTGGATCCCTGATCCCCTTTAGGGAACCCAACTAATTCTTCCTTCCCACCTCATTAAGAGTTTCGGAATATTCATGCAAATATCAAAACTGCTATCAATCTACAGCTCTTGCCAAGATGAAGAAATGGATGATATAATGGGTCCCAGTTTCGGAAGAGTGGATGAAAACCAAGCTGACAAACAACATGTAATCATTACCCTTTTAATGAAAAGGGAAGATGCACTACAGAAGCCTTCCAGTGCCCCTTTCTACAAAGACTTGCTGTGACAGACCAGGTCAGTTTTCTGTCCTTACCTTAACCTTAGTACAAGGCTGATGGGGACTTTCGTATCTTCCTGTACCGGAGCTGCAGCAGGGGCAGGTGGGGCCTGCAATAAGATTGCATCATTTTAAAGCATATTAACAGTTCCTCTCTCTGGTTTTAAAGCTAGAGATAACTTTGATCAACTATGAACACAAATAAAAGTTTAACTCGCCATTGGAATCATGACACTACAGTGAGAAAGATGACAGACTAATAAAACAGGAGAACTTCACACTTAAATAGTAACCCAGGTGTTCTCTCCACAATTGTCTTGAAAAGAGTAAAAGCTACTCAACTTTGAGAAATGCCTAAATGGCAGGAGGCTTCAGAAGTGCTAAATGTAAAAAGGACTGCTTGCTTTGCATCAAAACTTTAGGTTTTATGGCATTCACAACAGCTTCCAGACCTGATGTGTTTTAATCTCATGCCCCAAACATCTTATTTAAAAACCTGATATCCCTAGGAAATAATTTAATTGGCAGATTAGCATATACTCAGTTTCTTTTTTTGTGAAATCAAAGGCTTTAAGAATATCTAGCAGCAATTTTACAGTTGCTTATTTGCACTTCTAAATTACTTCTGAGTAATAACTGGAATGTGTAATCAAAGCATTTTATATTGGTCAGCAGCAGATTTCCAAGTAGGAAAGATCCAGGAAGTGTCCATCTTTATAGTGCTTGCGGTACTTCCAGTAAAGGGCTAATTGTTATTAAATCTCCACCAAACAGAAGAGAGAAGGGTCAATTACTCTTCCACTGCACAAGTCACTTGTACTGCACATGTTGAGGCAGGGATTTTAAATCTGCAGTAACAAGAAAGACATAACACTAGGCTGATAATTTAAGCCTAGAAGTCTTGATCAAGTTTTTTTCATCTCAATCACTTGCTTTTTCACAAGAGGGAAAAAAAATAAGCTCTTGTTTAAGATTGGTATTATATTCTAGAAGCTCAGGGCTTCCCATCACAATCTCGTTTCTATTGAAGCTGAAAGCTTCACCAGGTCGGTGCAAACAAACCCAGGCTCACAGAGAAGCCCAGAGGTCTCCAAAACAGTAACCGAGGAGCTACAAGAACCAGAGGAGCTAAAAAGAATAAACACGGTGAGCTATAAAGAACAACACATTGATTAAAAAGAAGAGCTATAAAGATCTCACTGACACAAAGGTATGAAGTTAACCGTAGGACAAGCCTAGGTTGAAGGCCAACAAAGTGCCCAACAAAGAAGTTATTGGACACTGGTGGCAGGGAGCAAGTTACTCTGCTGGTGCAAACCAGACCACTTTCCCTGAGACCAACGCTGCTACTTCATCTTACCAAACTGAGAGTCTTGGGCCTCACTGCTGCTGCTGTTTCAACTGCTGCATAAAATTCAGGGATTAAACACTGGCCCTTTTTCAGGAGATTTGAAGGGGTTTAAGTATTGAAGCTACTTTTAATGTAGCCAGGGATGTGTCAGACCCCAACTCCACTATTTTTGTTTAATGACTAATGCGCTGTATTTAACAGTTCTGTAAAGAGGAACATGAGCTGTATGCAGGGAAGCGATACACGTATCTTTCTACATTATTTAAAATAAAAGTAATTAAACATTTCTAGGAAGGAGTAAGTCTAAGGGTCATTTTTCTGACCAACGCTGCCAAATCTCTTCCTCTTGGGTCTGCCAAAGGGTGATGGCAGCTTGGCCCCCTCCAACAGCAACAGCTTCTCCCTACCAAATATGAACATTAGTGAACATCTTTTAGTAAGAGGTGCCATCATTCAGGAATCTGTCAAACTCTGCAGTGCTTTACTCCAGCAAATCAAAAACCACATTCCAAGTGTCTCAGGAAAGATTTGGGTTGGCCATTCTTCTCTTTTTAACCAAAGTCAGAGTCTTTCCTGACTTTTCTAGGCCTGTCTATCTGACCTGTATCCTACACTTTGAGGTAATGTAGCTAAGAATTAAACAGAAACTTGTCAAGCTTTCACATTCCCTGTACTTCCCTTCAAAGGTCCATTCTCCCTTCTCTGTTGAAATTGAAGTGTTTGAAAGCACCCCAAGGTTCAGAGCTTCCTGAAGACGGAGCTTCTCCACAATTTTTGACTTCTACAAGGACAGTTTTAATCTAGGCCTCCCTTTTCTGAAGTCTGGAGAACTTCCACATTCTAGTTTCTTCCTCAGACTTCTCTCCCCTCTCTTAGCCCATAGATGCCAGCGATACTGAGACATATGATGAGAGCCTGTTTGTGCTACACCTTAAATACCAGAATAAAGCAGCTGCCACTTAAACGAGACTCTCATTTTTTTCTTACGTTTAACCTTCCTTCAAGCCAGCATCTACTTCCTAAGTGGCATAAAAAGTCACTGCTCACCCACAGAATAAGAATGAAAAACTGCCGCACCCACATTGACGGTCTCCCTTTTGCAAGTCACCTGGAATTCTGCATAAGCTGCAGCACTAAATCAACTCCAGGTAAGCAACTTCCTGGCTTCAGAACATGTCAGCACATCCCCAAAGCTGAAAGCTGGTAGGAAGGGTTTCTGATCTTACCTGGGCTGCTGCTGGGGCTGCTGGAGGAGCCTGACTAGGTGGAGGTACAGCAGTTTGAGGTTGTGCAGGTACTTGTCCTGCAGCCTGAGGTAGTTGAGTAGGTGCCTGTGCTGGAGCATTGAGTGAAGGACCTGGAGGCTCAGCTGATGGGAAGAGCTGCAAGAAAAAAGGCACTTTAACGAGTAAAGGAACTCAAGAGTTCCGATTCAAACCTCAGCTTTCCAAAAAGGTTTGTTTGCTGCATAAATCACTTAGGGAAGCTCAATGCCAAGGGCATTCACAGGCCTTCAGGACACTAACATTGATCCCAAGCTGGCATTCAAGGGGTTCAATGTTTCCTTATGTCCAGGGATCCCTTCTGTCCTGAGATTTGCAAGTTTTACTCACCAATAAAGAAGGTTAAGAAACAAAGATAGCAGAATGACTGTGGATCTTGAACAAAAATTACACTCTGCAGCTAGAAAGGCTGGATGCACACAGATCACATCTCAGCTTGGACGAGAGCACCCTCGCCTTTAGTTTCCTCCCTTCTCAGAATCTGAGTCCTACTTATATTTTCAAGAAGCCTTGCAGCTATAGCAGAGCAACTCTGCTTTGACTTTAGTTCCTTTCGGAGAATGCAGCCTAGCGAAGCATTAAGATAACTATCGACAATTTATCCCATCATAAAACAAAGGTCAGGGTCACAGCAATGTGCATATTCAACTGGAAAATTAATTCAGAGCTTAAGTTCTTCAAAGTACACAAGTTGGATCAGACCTACTAAAGTTAGCCCCTTGAAAAAAAAAAAACTATATGCAATTCATTGGAGACTGGGGGAAAAGAGCTAAATGAAAGTGTAACCTTTTTTACCTCTTCAGAACAGAGAAACATTTTTGGCACGGTGGCCACGGAACACAAGCTTGATGGCACTTCTTGTGTGCCCCCCAACTTACTCAGCTAAGTTGTAGAAAAAAAAATAAATCACCTGAGCAGCAAGCAGACCTCCAAATATATCAAGGGATGTATCACAATGAGGAAATTAATCCCAAAGGGATTCTGGTTTTCAGCTTTTTCTTTGAATTTGGAGCTTACGTCAAATTACAGTGGCAGAACTGTAGTCTGTCTGTGGTAGTCTGTCTTAAGATCTCCCTTTATAATCAATCCTTAGAAACAGATAAAGGAAGGAGAAGATGCCCTAACCCAAGGATAATTTCTAGAAATCAGTTCTGTTTATCTTTCAACACAGGTAGGGAAAAGAGTGACACAGCGCAGTCACTGGAAGATAAGCAGTCCCTATCACTGAAAGATAAGATATACTAATATTCCTAATGTAAGAAACACAGAACAGAACTGAAGGCAGATTATAAGTATCAACTGAAGTTTTGTTAGCTATCAAATACTACAGATTTATTTCACAGTTCTGAGCACAGGTTTCAAACCAGTGAATTAGACGATGCAAAGCAGACATTTTGAAGTTGTGTTTTGTTTGTTTTTTTTTTTAAAGAGGAAATCGGAACACCATTGTCTGTTTAGATTATTCATTTCTGTTTCATTCATTATCTTTTGCCATAGCAAGTACAGTTGAAACCAAACTTACCCCAGGAAGACTTCTTGGCATTATACACCCAATGATTTCTATTATAGGGATGTTTTCAAGTAGACCCCAGCTAGACACTACCTTCTACTGCACACAATACTGTTTGCAAAGGTTAATAAAAACAGTGCTTGAAACAACTAGCAGAAAATCATCATTTCAGGAAGCCATTTGCAATTATAACTTACCTCGGAATTCTGTACAGGTTCTTTCACTCTGGGAGACTGAAAAACAGAGACAAAGCTGTTATCGCCTAAACAAAAGTGAAACTCTTTGATTAGAAGGACTTGTCAGAACTATACCAAACATATGAAATATATATAATTGCTTTGAAGTTACATATGTGTATTAAGATGCATAATAAAAGGGACATCACACAATTTGTTGGCAATCAAATCAGCCACCCAGAAACATACAGTGACGTTTCAGAACCTGCAGTTAATATTTACACAGTGGCATACAATACCCTAAGTTGCCATCATTGTTAACCATTACCAAAATCCAGTATTCTTGAAGATCGCTCAGATTGGCTCAAATTACTTGTATACCAAGATGGCAAAATCCACTTTAAGGTACCCAAGTCTTGCAGAAAAAAAGATAAGCCATACAAACCTGCCTTGAGTAATTCCGCTAGGAAACAAATCCCCTTCCTATATTTTAGGGAACTAGTTTGCAAACCAACTTGCTTAAACCATAAAAAACCTTGAGAGGCGAGAGGGGGCTAAAAACCAGCTTTACTTGTGCTGTTTTATGGAGAGAAATCTCTCGCCTGCTCTCCTCGTCCTTGGACTCTGCGTTACAGTAAGCAGAACACTGACAGCTGTACACAGTTCAGCAGCGAAACAAAGTGCTCAGTGGAATGGAGGGGAAAGTACAGTCAAAGAAACAAGACCAGGCTTTGCTTATCAGTAAACCAAAGATAACGTGCACTAGCTGTTTCACATGAGCAGGAAGGATTTGCCAAGTACTCCTGGAAATTCCTGAGATTTGACTTCTAACATCGCCCATCGCCAGGTCCCATCGCCCAGGACAGCTGGGATGTCTTGGTCCATGCTGGGATCAACGAAACAGATGTTCCTTCTCCACACTATGGTCTAAAAGACAGGTTCTAATTAGGACAGTTTAAGTTTGACAGAAGAACTGAGCCTCATCATGGTACTATCTTGAGGCAGGTTATGCACTAACCAAGCCAGTACCTTATCAAATGCAGATCAGAGCAATTTGTAACATAAGATCTTCTCATGAGAAGGTTAAAAAGTCTTATTCCCAGAACAGCAAGTGGAAAAAGCCCTCTAGACAGGAGGAGAAGCAACAGTTCCTTCCCGATGGCTATATGCAGAGTGTCAGGAAAAAATCAGGCAGCTGGAAAGGTAAAGCCCGAAGTCCATCTCAATATGTTGAGTCTTCACTTGACAGTTACCAGGAAAGATAAAAAACGTGGCACCGCTCCCAAAGATAAACAGCCTCGCTTCACATCTGCAGCACTGTTCTCTCGGGCACAAAGCTCGTATCCGAGAGAACCCAGATGCCTCAAAGAATAACTCTAAAAGAGCCTGTCTGAAAGATCCCAGTGTGCTTAACACTGTACAGGCAAGTATGGAAACACCGGCCCCACAGCTAACAACTAACCCAGATAAATGGCCAACAGCAGTAAACCAAGGAAAAACATGAAGAGACAGAAAGGAAATAGGGGAAACATTGAAAGATGTTTACCTAATTAAGGCAGAAATAGGATGACACTGAGGATGTGCTGAAACATATTAGTTTTATCTGACTTTTGGTTGATGTGAGTACCCAGTGAAGTGTGACCACACAGGGTGCCACTGCACAGATTGAGTGAACGATTTAAGAGCCCAGACAGAACAATCGCTGTCATTCGAATTCAAGGTTTTAAATACGCAAGAGCAAAGTCTTTATATCCAAAAGGTACATTTTTTACATTAGGGCTGATAGCAATAAAACACAGGTAGAGCCAGAATCACAGCATGGTTTCATTTGGAAAGGACCTTTAAAGCCCCAACTAGTCAAACCCCTCTGCCATGGGCACAAATAAAAGGTGACACCTACTTAGTCTAAATTATGCTATCTTACAACTTAGAATTGCAGAGGGATTACAAGCAGGTGAAATTTACACCCCGTGTTTGAAATATGGCCAAAACCCAAGGATTAACACTAGTCCTCAACAACAATACTGTGGCAAATGCTGGCAGTTTAAATACAAGCCCTAAGATGGCTCAAAAAGGGATTGAACATAAGAAGTGTGCAGGCTTTCCCATTCTTTCATCTTCAGGCTGAGGGAAATAATTCAAAAGCTATGCATGGGAAAGACACCCAGGGCAGGATTCAAGCACCCAGGCAGAACTGTGGCGAGTTCTAAGATGCCATGGTGCCTCTCCTGACCTCCATAAAGACACAGGTTTCCCAGAGTTCTGTGTTATATCTTCAAGAGGTGCCTCCAAACTGACCATATACATCTAAATTTAAGTAACTGAATTGACATCTACTGCTCCAATACCCACCCTAAAGGTTTCTTGAATAGGAGACCTAAAAGTAAAAGCCGAGCACGGCCCAAATTAGAGCAGTCTGAAGCAATATGCCAAAGCTCCAAGAAAAAAAAATAAAGAAACTGGCTTGAAAAGGGGCTTTTAAACATGTGTGTCAATCTGCTCTTTTCTGCCTAAGAGGAATATAATGAGTAAACATGTTCAGAACACAGTAAACAGTGCTAAGTCATACTATCCTGAGCTTAGAGACATGGCAGAACAAGCTTGAAGTAATCTCTGAAGTTGAGTTAGGGCCTTTCACAATTTGATTATATTTTAACCTAAAACAGGAATTTAGAAGATCAAGAATTTCAGTAGTATCCACCCGGTACCAAGAGATCATCCTTGACTGTGCAATACAAAGCTAGAGTAAGCTCTTTTTAAAGACTCAATAGTTGTTGCCGCAAAGTATGGAATTATTGTATCACTAGCAGCCTTTGAAAAACCCAAGCATTCAAAGGATGCCAAAAAGATACAAAATCTTGCATTTATTATTTAAGCGTCTATACAGAACTCCAGTAGAAGAAAAAGCAATGAAAGAGAAATGAAAAAAGTAGAAGTCGTAAAGGGATAAATGCTTCAAACCAATACTGCCTTTTTTTCCTTTCCTATTGAAAACCTTCCTCTAGAAATCCTTCACTGTCTCATTAATTCAATTACAAAACGATTAAAATGCATAGTCCACTTCAAGCTACCTGCTGTAGTGAAAAGGGAACAGGCAAGCCATTACAGTTGAAATCCATATTGCTGACTACTGGGAGGAAGCCAATCTGGAAATTCATTGTAATCTTTAGTCGATCACTATTCATGACCTCTCTGGGTTAGTCTGGCTTTGTGGGGTTTTTTGCGTATGTGTTGGGAGAGGAGGAGGAATTGGTTTTTTGCTGGATTTCTAAGCGCTAGACCAATCTCTCCTTGGGACTTCAGGGACATCATAACATTTTTTACTCACAGTAATGAATTGCAGTGTAACTGAGGAGACAGAACCAGGTGCTGAGCGTTTCAGACATCAGCCATAAGCACAGGCCCTATTGATTTCAGCTCCATCCTGGAGAGGGCAGTAGGACAAAACCTCTCCTGACACTTCCAGAAGGAAGCATCTCAAACAGTCAGCACCCTTAAAAACGAGATTATCCTAACATAAGTGATTTACTATTCTGAGCTGGGAGCAGACTGTTTGAATTTTTGTTCCCAATTATGCTCAGCATCCCTGAATGAGACCAGCTGTGCCCCAGAAGGATGACAGAAAAGAGATCAATACAATTTATTCAGTCTTCAATCAGCTTCCCCTGGTCCCAGTATCAACTCGAGGGCAGAGATTGTAATTTAACGTGTATCATACTTAAAACAAGGCCACATGCTTCCCAGGGATATTTAGGCCTACCATGGTCAGAAAACAAACCAGAGACAATAGAGCTATCGGAGTTTGAGGACCCACCCTGAGCTGTGAAATTGCTGCTCTGCCTTCCTCGCTTTCTTCATCTAGTTCATCATCACTCCATTCCCAGCCACCATCTTCAGTCTTATGAAGACGTCCACTGGAACCTGGGACTCTCCGGACCTGCTCAGCACGAAGACAGAACCGATATGTCAAGCAGCCAGTTTCTACAGTCAATCTTTTTAAGGAGAAATAGCACAAGAGCATCCTCAGGTTGCACCATCTGCCAGGGCTCTTGAGTATTTTATTGAAATGTCTCATTCTGTATCTAGAAAGTGCCACACTACAATAATTCTCATTAAAAATGTGAACACAAACATATATATAAAAAAATAATCTAGTATGACTGTAACAGCAAGAGCCCAGGAGGTTTTCAGTACCTTTTTGGATCGTTCAGTGATTGTTGGTGCTCTCTGCAACATCTTCTCTTGCAAAAATTCTTTATTCTGCAAAGGACAAAACACCAAACATTTGCATTCCTGAAAAAAATCTTTTGATTCCTTTAGCATCTTGATAAAGAAACTGTTAAACTATTTCTAGCAGAAAGTGTTCTATATGTTTTATCCCCATTCCCCCAAAGATATGAACCACTTTCTTCCCTTAGACTACAGTATATGATGTTTCATCCTAAATACCTTTTAAATTAGCGGTGGCACCTTCCCTATGCAAAGTGATGGGTAATTAACAATCGAGGAGTTATACACTACTCTGTCTGATTTACTGGGGAACATGCTTATACTTATTATATCCCAGCATCTGACACCCTGCTGAAAGATTTAGCACTCTTCCATTTGCAGATACTACACCACCTGGATCCAGTTATTTTGCTTTAAATTTGCTCCTAAATTTATGCTTATCCAACTGTCAAAGGCAAACCCCAGATGTCAGGCCAGGATGCAGGAACTCCTCTCTGCCAGAGTAACAACACTGAGGAACTGGGGGAGCAGGATTTAGTGGCTGAAAAAATGTACAGCTCTGGTGAGATTGGGGTGATCTACCCCCCCCCCCCCCCCGGAGTATTGTGTCCGGCTTTGGAGTCCTCAGCATAGGAAGGACATGGACCTGTTCAAGCGGGTCCAGAGGAGGCAATGAAGATGTTCAGAGGGCTGGAGCACCACTGCTGTAAGGACAGGCTGAGAGAGGTGGGGTTGTACAGCCTGGAGAAGACTCCTGGGAGACCTTAGATCCCCATCCAGTCCCTAAAGGGGCTCCAGAAAAGATGAGGAGGGACTCTCTAACAGGGAATGTAGTGACAGGACAAGGGGTGATGATGTTAAACTGGAAGAGGGGAGATTTAGATTAGGAATCAGGAAGAAATTCTTCACTGTGAGGGTGGTAAGAGTGGAACAGGTTGCCCAGAGAAGCTGTGGATGTCCCATCCCTGAAGGTGTTCAAAGCCAGGTTGGATGGGACTCTGAGCAACCTGGTCTAGTGTCCCTGCCCATGGCAGGGGTGTTGGAACTTTATGGTCTTTAAGGTCCCTTCCAACCCAAACCATCCTACGATTCTACGAAAATGAGGCCAAGCCGTCCTTAGGAAATCCAAACAGCTTCGAAGAAACCATTCTATGATTCTGTGATTCTGTTTTGAGAGGAAGTAAATGCAGCGATCACAACAGATCAGATATCAGGGAACTGCTGTGATGCTTCGCTGTATTAAATTTCATCTTCAGCAAGCTACTCTGGACTTGCTGAAGCTCACGTGGGCTCCTGAACGTACAATTTTCCAACCGCTTGACCGTGGAGCCAAACTGCAGGGTCAGTGGGTCAGGCAAGCAGGTATTTCACACCACACACGTGAGGTCGGACACCCCTGGCGCCTCTGCCCAACAAGTGCTCCCACAACTCCCCTGTGATGATTTCTTGCAGGAGGGATGGAGAGCCTCAAGGCACACACTGTCACTGTCTAATAAGCAGCTCTCGGCATTATCAAAACATACTTTTACATAACATAGAATGCATTTTAATAGATGGTTCAGTATAGACCTATAGATGTTGGATTCTTGTGTCCTCGCATTACAACTGCCGGTTTGGCAGTGGCTGATATATGAAAGCAATTTAACACTGAGTGCTAACGGGCACACATTTTCACTTCAAGGTGTCAGTTTAAGTATTGCCTAATTTACAATAACGTTAATTTTTACCACCACATATACTAATATGTTACTCTGTAGCAGCTTAATGAAAGCATGAAGGAAATTTTACACACAATGTAGTATAGCATGAACCCAAACCCGCGTAACCAAATGGAGAAAGGTCAGCAATGTGTAAACCATCTTGTCACATTGGACACCAAGTGTGTATCCAGTATAGAGACACAGACCATTCGGTTGCAATGAAAACCTAGTTAATAATGCCAAGAGCCCAGATATCAATTGAACTTGACCTAAAGCAAACTCCTACGTTTCATAAATTGAATCACTCTCCTTGGTTGCACTCGTTAGATTTCCATCACCTTTAATAGGACATCCAGCTCCTCTACAATACCTACATGTGGCCACTTCCTTTTAAGCATCTTAATCTGGGAGCTGAAAACTCCTTTGATTAATTGGTGATGCTGCTGTGATCCCAGGTATTGGGTATCTTTTTGACAGTTTAAAATACATGGCAGAACACAGATTAATCACAAACACGCCACAGAAAAAAAATAAGCAAACAGAAAACATTTCCCCATTCCCATGGAATACAAGTTCTCCCCTGTATTATTTCTGTCTGTCTCCCTCAATAGGGCCTTGCACATTGCATATGCACTAATGTCCAGGCAGTAATTATATAAATGCACACTGGCACTTCAAGGCTAGAAATAGGAATTTCCTGGAATTTTATATCGCAGGATTTTCATTTTCCATAAGGCAACACAGGGTGAAATAGCTTCAGGTAGCCCTCTGCACAGTGGGGCCCATTCACTGCTTTGCATTCATACTGATTATAGACTTTACTAAATATAAGTTACATTTACTGCCACATAGACTTTTATGGTTGGACACACAGCCAGAACGGCACCATTACAAGAGAAGAAAAAAAAAAAGAAAAAACATAAAAGCCACTGAAAGGCATTTAAATGCTCCAGAATTTCTAGGTAATTTCTCTTAATAGCAGCATCCGCAAGGAGGTACAGAAGAGGGGGCTCATTCTGTTTGAATGTCTGGCCCAAACAGCCCACACTCAGGCAACAAAGCTGTCACTGCTCCTCTCAGACTTGCGACAAATCCTCTCCACAGCCTCTGCACACATCAGCTTAGGAAGTGTTTACTTACCTTTGCTTTCGTGAAAAATTTGTGCCTTAAGAGTTCTGCTGCTGTCGGTCTGTCAAAAAAAAAAAAAAAAAGATGTAGAAAAGACAATTATAAGTGCTCCCTTTCAACACAATGGTCTTCCAGGTTGTTGCAGCTTGTTGTGACACAGCACCTCATAACAGCATCGGCTTCTTCTGCACAATTCCACTAAAAATCAGTCAATGTATTCCAAATAAACGTTATGCCAGCAGTCTCTTAAACAGTGCATTCTGCCCAAATGCTATTCTCTTCCAGAAGTTGAGAATAACTTTGGGCAGGGGGAAAGAAGTTGCTCCCATTTTGATGCTGGATTTGAGTCTCTCAGAACCAGTTTGATGGGATCACAGAAACAAAACGCTCAAAATGGTCCCTCTACTCTGCGCTCGTGAGACCCCACCTGGAGTGCTGTATCCAGCTCTGGAGTCCTCAACATAGAAAGGACATGGACCTACTGGAATGGGAAGATGATCAGAGGGATGGAGCTCCTCTCCTATGACGACAGACAGAGAGCTGAGGTTGTTCATCCTGCAGAAGAGAAGGCTCTGAGGAGACCATATAGCAGCCCTTCAATATCTGAAGGGACCTACAGGAGAGCTGGAGAGGGACTCTTTGTGAGGGAGTGTAGTGACAGGACAAGAGGTAGTGGTTTGAAATTGGAAGAGGGGAGATTTAGATTAGATATTAGGAAGAAATTCTTTGCTGTGAGGGTAGTGAGACACTGCAACAGGTTGCCCAGAGAAGTTGTGGATACCCCATCCCTGGAGGTGTCCAAGGCCAGGCTGGATGGGGCTTTGAGCAACCTGGTCTGGTGGGAGGTGTCCCTGCCCAGGGCAGAGGGTCTGGAACTAGATCTTTAAAGTCCCTTCCAACTCTAACCGTTCTTTGATTCTATGATTCTAAAATTGAAAGGAAGTATCAGCACCTACAGCAGGAGTGCAATACTCACCACGTCCAAGTAATGGTTATTTCAGAGATACTTGATTATTTGTGTGTAATTAGTTCTACTAAACATAAGCAAGACAATCAACCTTTGTCTAGCAGCAAAGGAACAAGTACAAACTATTTTCCCATTTGTGTCAGGCTTTAGGATAAGGTAAATAAAAGACATCCCTTGGTCAGATCAGAAGGAGCTTTAGAAACAGTCAGGCCTACATGAGAAAGTACCAGCTCCTACAGCATTTCCCACACTGCAAACTCTGCTTAAATAGTGACACAGTTTAATTAGTGACTCGCAAAGGCCATTCAGCACAGGGTTTATTTCACCTCGCACTACTCTAACAAAAATCATCCACCTTATAGGAAGGGAACCCCCAAAATAATTAAAAAGCATTGGCACTAATTTTGCCTCTTTGAGAACCCACACAACATGTATAAGCATATCTGATTCTGCAAGTTGCTGATTATGGGCTGGTGTCCTGCTCCCATCGTCGGGACAATGACAGTGGCTGTTACTGGTGCTTGAGAAGAGAGAAGGGGCAGGACATGGATTCAGAGCGATTATGTTTAATTCTGACCAGCACACATTCTAAACTGCAGGGATAGGATATGCTTTAGAAAGGAGAAAAAAACATCATGCTGGGGGGAAAAAAAAACCCTACTATCAGCATTTATCAAGCACTGGATTCATTAAGCATTTCAAGTGTAAAGCTCGTTAGAAGAGAAAGACCCCATCTCACAATGAGTGAGAAGCCTTTTTTCCTGCAGGGAACTGAAAAATGTCTTCATTATTATTTTATGAAGGGACTTTTCCTTTTTCAGAATTAGTTTTCTTACTGAGGAAAAAAAGAAAACTATGAGGTATAAAACTGGTGTGGGGGAATGCTTGTTTCTTTAGCTTTGCATTTTAAGGAAAATTATTTTCAGTGTAGGATGAACACTCCTTTAAACAGCTTCGTTGGAACTGGGAAATGCTATGACCGTCCTCCACAGAAATACATCCGAGGTCTTCTATGAGACAGGCTGAGGGTTTTCAAACAGCACCATAGAGAGCTGGACCCTTGTGCTGTAATGTAGAGATAAAATACCATCCTGGGGACCACAGCATATGCACCACCCCCTTGGTGGTATTTCCAACATCACTGAGTAGTCAAACTGCTGTTAACAATGAAGACAAAATACCATCAGGTCACTTAAGCAATCTGTCTTGATGAAAACACGTTGGTAAAATTTGCCGGTGTTTTTCCTGATCTTCCTCCCCTAAACCAAATATTACTTCTAATTAAGCAAGTCAGAACTACACTGAAAGCCTTCTTTGCACTGGCAAATTTTGAAAAGTTTATTTGTGAAGCTTTGCAAGCAAACATATTGCCCAACATGTAATTCCTGATTTATAAACACAGAGCAGTTTTCACTGGGAACAAAACATGAACTGCAGTCACCTGCTGGAGGTGGGAAGGGGGAGAATGGCACGACACACGCAGTGGACTGGGATGAACTCTCATTAACCCAAGTGGGAGACGTGTGCCCTGGGCCAGGCACAATGACAGACATTTATCCTTAAAAATAAGGACAGCCAAGAGAATTTGGTGCCGCACAGTAAGATTGCTGTGTTCATTGTGACTGAAAGGCTGGAAGGGCAGAGAGTGAACCTGCTTTAAAAAAAAAATAAAGGAATATAATGAGTTTTTTGATTTTGTTTTTTTGGTTGAGTTGTTTGTTTGTTTTTCTCATTTATTTTGGTGTTACTTGTTCTTACCTTTTTTCGGGGTCTTTTTGTAGGCACGATGAAATCATCTTCCTAAATGACTTTCCATACTTCTTCAGCATCTCCTTATCTTGCACACCAGTTTCCAAAGACGGAGGATCATTTTGTAACGTCAGCATTAAAACCTGAAAGAATTATGTCTATTGGCAATGAGATTTTTCTTGGTCTTTGTTAGAGACAGATCTCAGGAACACCATCTTTTAGACAAGAGTTTTCATCAAGACTCTGAGTCAAGGACTGTTTCGTTCCAACAGCTCTCTGAAGGTAGCCTGAGCTCAGAATGAAGTTTCTTACAATTTAGACTGTCTCCTCGCATTCAACAGACAGCAGACACTCACCTACCTTTTCATCAAGGCAATTATGGGGTCTCTCCTCTCTGCTTCCCATATTCACTAACTTCATAGATATAATTATTTTCAAAAACCTTTACACCCCTGCAAATTCTGACTGTCAGCTGAGAGGTTCAAGACTTGTACAACAGGATCTAGAGCTACCTCCTTGGGAAGCCAGACTAATTTATACCCAACAATTTATGCTACCATTCTCCATCACATCTCCCAGCCCACAATGCAGTTCGTGGGCCAAACACAAGTCTGGGATGTGTTTTCAGGGCCTGTTTGGTGTGATTAAAGGTACAAACCTAGCGGAAATTCCACCAGACTTCCTCATTTGGGATGAGCAGTTGTGCAAGGCATTCAATTCAATTTGATTTTAGTTCTCCCTGAAGGTATTTCTTAGCTAGAAATTGAATTAATGTAAAAGCAGAAGGGCAACATAAAAAAAATAGAAGGGTTCACTTCCATGTACCAATGCAACAGCAGGTGAAGACATTTCTCACACAAGCACCCATAAAGCCAAACTGATTATTCCTTCTACATCAGATACTCTGAAGGAAGAAAATTACTCATTTCCATTTTCACTTGTCACCTACATACAGATGAATATCTATTTTTAGAAAAGGAAGCAGCGCATAGCACATTTAAATAGCTTTCAACAGCCATATTGGTTAGGGCAGCAAGAGCCCATCAATCTCGTTGAAATTATACAGTCCATGACAGAATTCCCCGCTTCCCCCCCCCCCCCCCTCCTTGGAGGGTCACTTAACATATGGGTCACTTTGCTGTGTAACAAAATTAATCTGCAGTGAAATACAATTACATTCAACAAATAAAACACGGAATTCCTTTTGCAGGTCGCACGACTAGAACCCACAGCTAAAAGAACTGGAGACTCAATTCTCTCTCTCATATGAGAACACGCAATACTAAATGTTTTTTTAAATACTAAATCTTTGCATCCAGAGCTGCAACCCCCACACTCAAAACTCAATAAACAGAAGTGCAGCTTGCAGAGGTACTGCAAAATGCTACCAATGATCACAGCACAGAAGGAAGGATCGATGAAAACAGCGGCAGCTGCATCAGCAACACATTTCCCTGAACTCCATGCTGCTCTGCCACTCATACGGCAGAATCACTCCTACGGCATGTGCTTTAATGGCACTTCTAAACCACTCAGCTACTCAACAGTCTCTGCACAGAGACAATACAAATCTTAAAACAAATTCTGTTCTACAAGACTTAAACAAGTGCAAAGTCTTGGCATGTAAAGTGATACATGGATGTATCTGCTCTACCAAGGTAGGAAGTATAAGATTCCTGAATTCTATTGTAACTGTGGGGTGGGACGGGATGCACCCAGATCCTCAAGAGGTGACACCCAACTTGTATAGCAGTCCAGCAGTTAAAAGACTCGGGAAAGGAAAGCTTGCCCCATGGTATGCCTAAAACTGAAAGACTTGGGGCCCACAGGCCTCATATCCCTGGTAACTGATTTAACCATAAGCTATGAGGTTCCTGAAAGGGCTCTGCACTCCCCCCGTGTGATCTGAGGGAACACACATCCAAGGAGTAGAAGCAAATTGGCCTTTCAAGAGAGTTGGACAAAGAGGCTCAAAGTTTCATGACCAAGACAGGGCCCCAGCAGATCTCACTACGGGGCTACTCAAAGCTCAGTAGAGGGACAGGATGCTTCAGACCTCAATTGATGGGGTCACCTCTGCTAACTAAGATGTAGACACCCTGAAAGAGCATTGGAAGTAGCTCCTGGTTCAAGAGTCAGGAAATAGCCTTACAGTTGGGCTAACTTTCCCTACCTAAAGCTCAAGATATTTTAAAATAAGATTTTTGAAGTGTCAGTGTTTAAACAAGATGCTTCCACCACCTCAGCTTCAATAAAATACTAACGTTCCTGATACTGCACCATTTCAAACTGATGTGGTACTTTCCACTGGTTCAGTGATTGACAGGACTGTGTTGGCATTAAACAAAAGACAATATTCTTTGGATAACTGGTAATAGGATTTCTGAGAGGTATCAAGAAGGATTATCAGTACAGGAGAAGGAATGGCTCACCATCCCACTGTCACTGGATGCCAGATAACATGTTCTGAATCATTATTTATAGCTCTAAAAACATCTGCTGCCTCCAGAGGCTCCAGCATTAAAACACATGGCACTTTGCTCAAGAACGGTGACCTTGGTGAGACTCAGGATCTAAATAAGAACTGCACAGTTTCAGACAATGCTTATTAAGTGGCATATTTTTAAAAGGAGACTTCAGATAAATCTAAGAACATCGTGATCCACAAGCGCAAGTTGAACGGACAAACTCTTCAACAAAGCGTGCTGGCCAAACTCTTGGAAACACCCACAGAACATACTTGTAGAAGATAAAAGACCAGTGTCTGGAAACCTGCTCACCTTCATTGGTGGGTATTTATGGTAAGGAGCTGCCCCCGTAGCCAGTTCGATAGCAGTGATCCCAAAGCTCCAGATGTCTGCCTTGAAATCGTATCCTCTGACCTGGAAGATATTAGAGGATGTTAGCATGTGCCTCTTGCTGTCCTGCACAACAATCCCTTTCTTTAGTCTGGTACACATCCCTTCGCCCTTTCCTTCCTTCCCTCTTGCAAAGACCAGCACTAGAGTGTTAAAGAAATTGAAAGAAAACTTTCTCCCTCCTCTCACCCCAACTCCTTGTACCTTTGAGGAGGTGTTTTAGAATTGACAGTCTGATGAAAATTATGTTTGTGGAGTGTGCAACTAGGACTGCTCTGCCATAAACCTCTCCATGTGTAGAGCATAAAGGGGCACTGGGTTAACCTGGGCTCCAACTTCTACACAAAGACACAGAGAGTCATTAGGCAGTATAATGAATCTCTCATAGTTAATAGATGGACTGTTACCCCCTTGGGACATATGCCTCACTACACTTTTAGTCAACCGCTTAATCAATCTGACTGCAAACACGCTCGATCCTGGGACTTCAGTATGTACCAGCTCAGTAAAAAGCCCCTCGTCCCTGTTTGTGGACTAGTATTTCCCTCCACTAATTAACAGTAGCTTCTGCACTTGACATTAAACACAGACTTGTTCAGGAAAATTTATAGCATTTACTTCCCTTCATACACAGGAAAAAATATTTCATATGCCAAAGCGGTTACTTCCTCGTTATCATTAGGTAATATTTTGGCACTTGCTTCCTCCGCTGCAGGGAAGAGACACTATGTACTAACTTCAAGAGCAGCTACAAAAAAATCAAAGTATTTTGGCTGCAGAGAATGGTTTGTATTTCTTCTTGCTAGACTATGGAAAACCGAATATTGAATCAGAGCAAAGGTAATAGGGGAGTTGTGTTCAGCAAACCTAACAAGCTTCAGAAAGACATTCATTATGATGAAGCGAAAGAATGTTCCTCAAACCACCTTTAAGACGATCTTGAATTTTAGCAAACAAACAAAAAACCCTCTTGCACTATTTTTCATGTAAAACTATATACAGTTGAACAGAAATTTATTGTAGCAACAGGAGTTTATATTTTGCACAATTTTCTTCAACCATGCTGGCATCATTTTAATGAGCCTTAAAGGCCTGAAAGATTTCTTAGGTTGCCTCAGTTGATGGATGCCATGATTACGAACAGATTTCAAGTCATTAGATATCTACTATAATTTAAAAGAACACAGTGCAGGAAGAAACATGCT
>JAOTQQ010000012.1:4910664-4929959 GCA_026546715.1 Gallinago undulata | reverse complement strand
CCCCCCCCCCCCCCCCGCAAACATCCAAAACCCACCCAACATCCTTTTTCACAGATGTATGACCCATCCACACCAAGGATTGTTTCCAACACACCTTTGTCGATGCAGCTTGTGACAGCAGTGACTGCAACAGACATCTCTGGGCACATCTGTGTCAGCTAAAATAACTTCTTTCCTCTGTGCTCCCAGACTTCCCTACACTGACCCTAAGCTTGAACAACCGCTTCCAAGACTTCCAGTTCAGCCCAGTTTGGGCTGGGTTGGGGCGACCAGTTAAACGTACGCTCTGCCACCTGGTTCAACTGAAGCAGACTTGGGAGCATCCACATGAGCAGTGTGACCAGCAGACCTTTGGTTAAGGCAACATTGCAAGTGACTTTCATCATCAGACATGCCGATTTCCTTCCAATTAATCTACCCACTGTTCACCACAGTCCATTTGAAAACTGCCTTACACACTGATGATAAATCAGTGAGGTCTGTGCAGTCCACCTCCAAACCTATAAGCCTATGAACTTACTCTTTGAAAATCCTGCCTAGTTCATGCCAAGAATTTTATCTAATCTATTGATTCTGAGGACTTAACAGTCAAAGGATTTATTCACGCTGATTGTCATTATTCCAAAGAATGATATTTTAAGGTAAGATGTAATAAACCCTGGGTTGTTTGGGTTTGGGTTTTTTTTTGTTTAGGTTTGTGGTTTGTTTATTGTTGGGGTTTTTTTGGGGGTGTTGGTTTTGTTTTGTCTAAGAACTGTGGCACTTCTTGAAGCTAACTACTTCTCCTTGATCATTAAATCATCTTTGTGGATACGCAGTTACACCTAAAGTTTATTCAAAGCAATCAGGAAAGTTACCTGCAATTTGCACTGAGCCATCTTCTCCAAGAAGAATATTTCCTGCTTTCACATCCCTGCAGAAAGATAAAGCACAATAAGTGGAAGTCATTAAACCTTTCTTTCAACCAATTTGTTGTTATTATTTCTTGTATTTTATTTCTTGCATTAGCACGTCCTACTTCCAATCACATGGAACAGTGATTGGGGGACTTAACCCCAACTGTGACTTCAGTAGACACACACTAAATGGTATACGTACAAAAATGCTACTAGCTATAAATTAAGTACTACATACAGAAAAAAGAATTTGAAAAATTTATGAGAAGGAACCCTCAAAAATACAAGGAGAGTGGTTTGTCCCAGGTTCTTAACTTAGCTAAAAAAAGTGAACAGAACCTAGCATGAATCTGATACTCGTACCCTTTTAGGGGGCAAGACTCCAAGAGATGGTAAGTTTATCTAGTCTTGATACCAGTGGACGCATCCTGTTCTTCCTCAGTCCCAATTCTCACTGCTCTCCAGCCCTGGAGGAGTTCACCTGCTTCCTCAGGAATTTAGTTCACTCCATACACTGGTGAAAATCCACAGGAGAAAAAGGCTGTTTGCTTGTGGCTTAACAGATGAACCACATTGGTTCATTGTGGTTCAGGTGCCCAGAGCTGGTACAAGAGAGACGGTGAGAATGGGGAAATCAGGCCACTCAACTGTCCTGAGAAGTCTCAGCTTCGGTGAAAAAAGTCTCCCTGATCTTTTTTTTCGATCAAAGTCAACAAACACACAAGAACATCCAGCATGTGCTATGGAAGTTATAGTACCATCCTCTTTCTACTCAAAGCTCTGGTTTGTTAACAGCAGCACTTCTCCATCTTCAAGTGGAATGCTACTTTCACTCCAAGTATGCTTTGAAGGAAGGGACCTTACAGATCATCGAGTTCCAACCCCCTGCCATGGGCAAGGACACCCCCACCAGACCAGGTTGTTCAAAGCCCCATCCAGCCTGGCCTTGAACACCTCCAAGGATAGGGCAGCCACAGCTTCTCTGGGCAACCTGTTCCAGTGTCTCACCACCCTCACAGGAAAGAATTTCTTCCTGATATCTTATCTAAATCTCCCCTTGTGTTCACTCATGCCCACCAGCATGGCTGCTAGGCTTGGCTAGGAAACCACACAGATGCTGTCTCAAGGAAGGCTGCAAGCAAAGCAACTGCCTGGGGAATGGATGCCAGTGAAGGGACAGCAATTCATAACACACCTCACCTTAATGGCAACCACCTGCATGGAAGAGAAAAGAGAAAAAGGAAAAGCAAAAAAAACCAAAATGAGCACATTCTCCCTCCACTGCCTTCTGCAAATATTCCAAATCCTTTCACACATTAAAAAAAAAAAGTCAAAAGCTATTTTTTCAATCCTCCCTTGTGCATCATGAGAACAGTACTGGCACGATGGCCTGGCCAAAGAGCCCTGGTTGGGCCCTGGAAATCTCCTCCTTCCTGGCTTAGCTCTTCTGAAGAAAAGCCTGGGCTGCTGCCAGTTCCAAGCCAGGATAATTTTAAACACATCCTCTCCAGCATTAGTATTTGTCAGATTCTTCCCAATACCCAGTCTGGGACACTGACATGGCAAAGCTTTCCCCCAGCATACAGCAGAATAAAAATGAACAAAGACAGTCCCACTAAAGATTACTTTAACAGCAAACTGAAGCTGACAGCAGCCTTTAGCCTTCAAACAAGTATTCAAAGTCCTGCCAAACATACACCTCTTGCTACTGGCAACCATCTTGGAGCCTAATGCTTCTTTGAAGCATATTTGTAAGAACAAATATAGGAAAGTACAAATTTGCTTTAATCATAGAATCATACGGGGTTGGAAGGGACCTCTGGAGACCACCTAGTCCAACCCCCCTGCCAACGCAGGTCCACCCAGAGCAAGTTGCATAGAAACGTGTCCAGGAGGGTTTGGAATGTCTCCAGAGAAGGAGACTCCACCACCTCTCTGGGCAGCCTCTGCCAGGGTTCTGCTACCCTCAATGTGATGAAGTTCCCCCTCATGTTTAGATGGAACTTCTTACGTTCAAGTTTGTACCCGTTACCTCTTGTGTTGTCACTAAATCCTTGAAGCAGACCACATTCAGCAATGAAGGAAGTGCTGGGGAAGTTTTTAAGCAGATCTAAGGATGAAACCTCAGACATCATGTGCTTCAGAGTCAAAACTAAACCTCAGGAAGGTTTCACTGATGTAACACCAGTGGCCAGAAAGCAGCACCCACTCAATACCACCAGACCCTCCTACCATAACAGAGCAAGCTGGACAGGCTTGGAGAGCAAGAAGTAGTGAAACAAGCACTCAGATTGAATCCCACGGGGAAAAAAGTGCCAAAAGGACTCTAGTCCGTTAACCCCCTCCAATGCAGAGGCTTGTTTTCTTTTTATCTTCAGCTTGGATTAATTAAAATTTACATATTTTCTTGTTAGAAACAAAAGTCAATAAATATGTTGCTTCAAGCTGGTTCAAGAAATTAAACCAAGTTGTTGCTACAATAAGAAATCCAGGAGGCCAACAAGGGCCACTGCCAAATACCCAAGTCGAGCTGCAGAATTAAATCACCACTTGATGTGGCATTTCCTCCCAGCGACCAACCCTCTGAGAAGGACATTACTCACCCCAGCGTGGTATACTCCACCCCGCAGCAGCAGAACCCATCAGCAACAAGCTCTTTGGGGACACCCACTCCGTTTTGGAGTCACTGTACCACAGAGGCAACTTCCAGCTTTGCCGTTCCTCACCCCAGTGTATTGTCATCTTGTCACCCATTGCAACATCCGCTGGGTGGACACTGAACAGCGATAACACTGGGTGAACGCAGATCCCTTTCTTTAGCCTATACTGATGTCACCGGCAACACCTTCAAATTAGGTCCTCCTTTAAAACCATCTTTAAGGCTAATTAATTGCATTAAAGCAATG
This sequence comes from Gallinago undulata, assembly GCA_026546715.1. Taxonomy (NCBI): domain Eukaryota; kingdom Metazoa; phylum Chordata; class Aves; order Charadriiformes; family Scolopacidae; genus Gallinago; species Gallinago undulata. The sequence goes on along the minus strand of JAOTQQ010000012.1, from coordinate 4,926,157 downwards.
GGGCAGGAGAGAGGAACGGTGCCTTCCTGTTTATTCTCGCCAGGAGATGCTTATAAACTCACAAGCTGAAAGGCGAGAAGTTTGTTACTCCAGGATATAGTTATTGCCAAGTGCAACAATTTGAAGGTACTTCCTATTAATGTGGTAATGACCATATCCTGGCCTGATACGCTTGGAATAAATGGTGTGCCTCTGGCATAATTACTATACTGGAAACAGGAAGCAGCTTTAGGCTGTAGTGTAAACAGTAATTATATCACATTTTAAATGAAGTTACAGAAGGCTGGAGTAAACTCTTTCTTGCCAGCAGCTTAACAAGTGCTACTGTAGTTCTGGACATACCCGCTTTGTAGCTGTCACCCTCCTCTCTTCTAAAGCCTCCGAGAGCTCTTCAGCAAAGCGACAATTATGTTTTTATTTACCTCGTACTTCACAACAGAGCAGGAAGAGGGGTTTGAACTGGCTCCAGCACAAAGCTGGATTCTCCACATCAGCCCTGAAAGGTTTCGTAGCAAGGCAGATCCTCATCTGCATTCCAAACTGGTTCAGATTCCCAGTGCCACCAAACGCTAATGTACCAGTTATATCACGTAAGTTACAAGCCTCCAGGTTAGGGCTGGGTTGGAGGCATTAGATGCCTTATAACCAAAACTGATCCCAAATCCAACGAGCATCCAGCTACAGGAGACTTGGGAGCACGGGAAGGCAATGGGATGATGCTCCCCAGTTTCAAACTCCCCAGTTTTCCCACATCCCCCACAGTAAGTTTTTCAACTGGGGACGGGGGAGGGAACTGCAGGAACTGGATCTTAATAACTTATTTCCACTATAAAAAGCCTTAAAATCCTGCTAAATGATCTGATCTGCCCTCACCCATAGCTGTCAATCCTTGGCACCACAATATAGTGGTTGTCGTTGCAGTAACGATACTAAAAGAAAAAGCAGGACTTGCTGGTCCATAATGGGGTACAGCGTTATCAAAAATCCAGCTGCAACTCCGCAATCCTGGCATAAGCCATAAAACTTCCTATTGCAGACTTAAAAGAACAGTGTTTGTAAGAAAAGCAATCAAGCATGTTAAGCTACTGCTTTTTAAACAAGCCTCTTAATATTTTTTGGAAATTGAAAAGGGTTCACTTGGCTTGTATTCACACAGCTACATTGGCAGCAATAGCCAGGACAATTTAAAGCCACTGCGACTGTGATACAAGTGACCTGAGCAGAGTGGCATCCCAGGACTTCTACAGCCTTAGGACTGAAGAAAACCATCATAATAAGGGGGAAATGGAGATAAGCCTCGTTTATTATGCCTTTGTTTTCAACCTGCTCGTATGTGCCTTTAGGATGCAATGCTGGCTGTCAGCAGAGCTGTGAGTCATCTGCCCATTAGATGCAATTTACATCAACTGTAACAATAAATTTTCATGGACTGAATTCTATACTGCATAATTTGGCATGAGAAAAGAGTGGCTGGTCCTGCCAAGTTTCATTAAAAAAAAAAAGGTGCAAGACTCAAGAATTACTATTTTCTGCTAATGGTAATGAATAACTCAAAATATTTTTACTGAATGCAACCAATTGCTGGAGTTGACATTGTTCTGAGTAATTTGCAAAATTACTTCCAGGACAATATCTTGACTTACAGTTAAACATGAAGCAATTTGTGACACACACCAAATGAGCTCTATTCTCTCTCCGCAATCAAACGTCACTCTCCCTTCAATGGCATGCTGTTACCTATGTCACCTCTCCCCTGTGCCTTATAAGCCAAGATATAAAAAGTGGGCAATATGCTTTACCATTTAAGACAGAGCTGCAAAATGGAAACCAGGCTTGGAGCAAGCAGAGTAGTATTTTTACACCCTCAAACGCCAGCATGTTCAAGTACAACATAGGGGAAGGCCTCAAGACAACTATCATAAGTGGTATACATTAGCATTCTCCCCGTTTCTGCTTAGAAAAGCCCTTTATACTAACATTTTCATGCCAGAGGGTTGAGCTTTAAGTCCCAAACTCTTGGACGAGATGCAATTACTCCATACAGTGCTGTACTTAACTCCGCAGAGCTGGACTCAGGAACATCTCCCAAAGCTTGAAGGTCTTCCAACGGCAGAGAGCTGGCACAGCAGCTTCCACACTCCTCTCTCCAGCCTCCCTGCTGAGCCAGGCATAAGCAGGGGGAAGAGATGGCCAAATCCACAGCTTGCTCCATCCTTGCTCATCCACAGCCCTCTCAGCAGGCCCTTGTGGCCACTGGCAGCCGGCACCAGCGGCAGCAGCCAGGCTGCTATAAATTACAGCGGGGGACGGGCCCAGCGACACGCTTTATTGCTCAGGATCAGGGAAGCACAGCAACTGCTTCCACCCTCTTCCCTGGGTCACTCTGCCGGCTGCTAGGCCGTGGTGAAAGATCAGGACCCCAGTGTAAGAGCTAAATGCCAGCAGCAGAAGGCAACTCATGATTTACTCCGAGCCTCATAAACCATAGAGGCATTTTTAAAGCCCCAACTTCACGGGGGTAGGGTAGGCAGGAATATTTAAGGGCTTTTTAACTGTCATTTTAAAATCTGGAGAATGTTAAGTTAGGATAATCCAGTGTTATCAGGAATTAAAAGACATTCCTTTTGGTTCTTTTAAGCAAGGTTTTGGAAGGCAGAAGCAACCGACTGTGGCTTTGCAAACAGAGGGGTGTGTAGACAAAGCCTACTGGAAAGGATTGTCAGCTTCCAACAAGAGGAGCAATAAGAGTACATTGAGTACTTGTTTTCTCCGTGCCCTACCCTTAATATCCAGGCAGATCACACTCAGACCAGCGAAGAGACCTCTTGGGAGAGGTAACTGCATTCAGTCTCCTGGCACAGGCAAACAGAAACCCCAGTAAGGGCTACATGAGAAATTAATCTCTCCTGTTGTACTTGATTTTAGCTAAAACATAAAATGCCTTTCAGATGATCCACGATGCTCTTACTATGTACAATTCCTCCTGATTTTTTGCCCTCCAATGCTGCAGGAGTGGACTATTGCTTTAAATAAAGGGTTTGGGGCCCAAGAAACCATAACTCGGGAATTTGATTCATTTTAGGTTAAGCCACTCAGCTCAGACAAGGGAGGGCTCACCAAAGAAAGCCACAGGAGATCCTCCTGAAATTCACTCTGTCATCTTAGTTATCTGAATAGCTCCAGGGGCTGGTAAGATGCTGAGGCAGGAAAAAAAAAAAAAAAAAGAGTTGCAGTCCTTGGGCTAAGTCTGTGCAAGTCCCTGAGACGAAGCGAGACAGCAAGCGGCACGTCACATCCCTTGCTGCACTCTTGTCTGTCACACGGTTATCGCCGCGCCTGCAACTTCCCTTTATCTCAGCAAATTACATCCAGCTCACGCTTTTTGTTCCTGGGCCAATTTCTCCTTTGATGTTTTTGCGCTTTCATTAATTCCTTCTCTTCCCACGTGTTTACAAGCCTAACAATGGTTAAAGGGAGGTGCGGTTCAGTGACAGATCCTCTCTGCCTTGGACTTTACCTCTCCAACCATCACCATGCCTCCAGCCCAGCATCAGTTCTCAGGTAACCCCAACTGCACTCAATCGGTGTGGGGGGAAGTTGCTCCAGCTGAAAACAAACCCTTAAAAATTAGTTTTCAGACACATCAGCTCCTTCAGACAGATAACGAAGTGCTATGAACACTAGACCTAGCCCCATCTCCCAGCATGGAGACGATCTAATTACACCCACCCTCTCAGCCCCATTTATTCCTCCTACAAAAGAGGCTGCTGCTTCACATATTCACCCCATTGCACATCACTGGTGTAATATCAGCTTATTTACCAAGCAGCAAAGGCTTCTGACAAGCTTCAGCCCTTTGGCAGTCAATGCAAGAGAGAAGTCTCTAACCTCATACACCACTTTTTCAAGTTTCCCCTACTGACTCTCACTTCAGTTTTCCCTCTTGTATCCCACAAAATGAAAGGACCCTGCCCAGCTGGCTTTAAAATCGAGTTGTCATACCATTGAACGGCAGCTAAAAACATACCACAATTTCTTCCACAAATTCATCTATTCAGCCCTTCCATTTCCTGATCCCGCTTCCTAAGAGCTGCAACGGGGACAAGGCACAAAGCTCCTTTAACAGCTGCTGCATGAAAAGCAACACACACAGAGCAAGCTGTGGAGTCACAAGGTCTGTCTCCTACCCCTGGAGGCCCAGATATTTTTGGGAGGCCCTGCCTTACTACTAGTATCAGAGGAAAACCAGTCAAGTTTTAACCTGGCCTTATTTCAATGTTTCATGTCAAATTATTTAAATTATTTAAGCTGTAAGGAGGTGGACATGGTTCATGTGGTAACACTAATGATTCATGTCATCATGAGGCAGCATCTCCTGCATGCTAGAACACATTCCCAGTGTGCTCAGAAATAGGAATTTCCCCAGAACTACCTCACACAGATCATCCCAGTTTGACTACAAGGTAGATCAGGTAGCAGAACCACCAAGAAAGCCAGGGATTCACGCATCTCCCTGCCTTGACAGAGACAAAAGTTCATTTCAGTTCATTCACTCAACCTGGATCGAATAAGGCCCAAAAATGTTGATAGAGGACATCTCAAAAAGGTCTTGATCTCCAAATAAGCAACAAGCACCCTCGCTCCAGGGAAGCAGTATTCATATCTACACACACACAAGGTGCAAGGCATTCCCCTACGCAGCCAAGAGCCATCCATATCTCTGAACCCACTCACAGCTCTTGCTCAGCAACGTTTGCAACGTGACACAGAAGGAAAAATTCAAGGCAACCAGGGTGTGCAAGAGACTTGCCAGCTTGACTTCCTTCTCCAAAATCTAGAAGACGACAGTTTTAAGCATGACAAGCATAGGAAGAAGAAAGGGAAAGAAGATCTCCTTATTTCATCCACCTATTCCTATAAAATGGAGAAAGAAGTTATCAAATTGGGTACCCGTATGATGGAAATGGTCTTCTTGGCAGTCCCACTCAAATGTGGATGCTTTTCAGGCTGCCACGGAACGATAGGTTTGCCTGTGACAGCTCCCTCTTTGTTGTTCCACACGTGTAGATGTTGTCTAGCTTTTTGTTTTTGAAAGTATTAAGTTTTACCTTTTAGTGTTACAATGTTATAAGAACTCTGCAAGAGAGAATATAATTAGATTTAGTTATTTGATTTAGATTTGAAGCCTTGCAAAATTTGCATGTGTGCTTAATGTGTTACTACACAAATTTAGCAAGTGACCTTTTTCTCATGCTTTAGTGTAAAATGTAAATGAAAAGACTGCAGTGGTTTGAATGAATGCTTAAGGCATCTCCATATATGCAGCTTTTAGAATCTGTGAAGGCCAGAAAATCTGCTGCATTACAACAAGGGACAATATTCAAAGCCATCTTTTTGGAATGAGTTGTTCACTTTATGCGCCACAGTAGAAAGGACAAACAGGATGAACAACAGTGATTTAAACAATTACTCTACTGCTGGAGAGATGTTGCAAGAGCCTAGACCCAGTGTGATCTAGTCCCAGTAATTTACATCTAATAAAGGCAGTGACAGGAGAAGGATGTCACGAACAGAGTGGTTGCACGTACATTGAATGTACTTTGAAGAAACAAAGTCAGAAGCTAAGCGTCTGTTATGTTTTCACCCAATACAACTGATGCTGCAGACAGCAAAGGAAGATTATTCCCCCTGGAAATATGTCAAACCCAAATACTCCTGGCAATCAGAAATTGCTAGAAAACACCTTAGTTGAGTATACAACTTGGTCATGGATCACTGACCCAAAACCCATCACTGCTGATGAGCCTTTCAGAGGACCCCGACCTCCGTTCTTCCAGTTCTTTCCGGCTTCTCATCCCCATGTAACAAAGATGGGAAGAAAAACCTAAGAACTCACCTCCCTTTTAGTGCGGTGCATTGTAGTTGTTTTTTCCCTTGTACTAAATCAAAGTTACTTTGAGTAACTGCAGGACATGCAGTGACAAAGGCCAGAGGGTCTGAAGAGTGACATGGGGACAGACTCCTGAATGCAAGAGTTGTACAGCAAGTGCTCACCTTCAGACATCACCCCACGAGCTGCTGGGTGGACCCTCATAACACAGGGAGCCCCTGAGGGCTGGGACAATGACATTAGGCTGGAGCCACTGTATGGACCCCAGCATTCCTGCGCTTTTATCAACAGTGAGAGTTACCACCAGAGTTTTAATTGCCAGGTTTTTGGAGCAGAGATTGTCTTACCCATTTCGAGGAAAACTGTCTCCACAGGAGCTATTGTTTCTGGCTATCTCCAGACAGGGGATTTACATCTGGTTCCTATTCTCTCTTTCAACCACAGAGAATTATTTTTTTTTTAAATAACTATGAATTTCAGGATGATGCAGTGGAAGAAAGAGCCACCAGAACACACTGGTTCACCAAACCACCACAGCAGGTCCCAGTCTGATTGCTGTGTACAGAGTGGGAACTTGGTGGCCCTTGTGCCCTCGATGCTGTACAGCAAGGTGTTCATTTGGGAGAACAAATTGCCCAGTACAACCTGGAGCAGCATCTCTTTTTCCCCATCCCACCAAGACACCCAAGAGTAACATTTCTATTGTTCTGGCTACTGAACTGTTCCCAAATTAAAGTTTTAAAATTTATATTAACAACTACCTCTAAAGGCTAATTCTGTCCATCCCATACCATAAGGAAGAAGACACCAAAGTACACTTCTCTGAATATAAAATCCCACTTCCCACGGCTGAGCAGTAGCTACATTTCAAATTACTAGTGTTCTGACTTAAAAATCAAACCAGCAGTTAGAAGTGAAGGGCAGGGCTCCACGTGCCTTTATCCATCCCTCAGTCCCCCTCTACCAAACTTCAGCTCCGAAATACACTCCCCAAAACTCCCCCAAAGATTATAGCACTATAGAGAGGAGGGCTGTGAAATTCTCCTACAGTATTGCTACAGAAACAACAAAGTACAGTATTTCAGTCATCAAAATAATCAGAGGCATACTGGAATCCAGTTTAACCACAATATCTGCCAGCACAGCTATCAATGCATTAATCAGCTACATGAAAATTAAGCTTGAATCCTGCAGCACAGCTGAGTTCTGCCAAAATATATCCATCAGCTCCTTCATCTTAAATCCGAAACTCACTACTGGAGGAGCACTCTGTATGTGCTCACATACAGACACCCTTTTTTCAGAAATTATTTTCTCTTGATATAGTTAGAAGAGGCAGACAATTAAACTTTGATCCTGTGTCAAAAACATCCCAAGGTCCAAAAAAATAAGTTAATATATTTGGCATGAAAACACAGCAAGAATATTGTTTCCAGGGTTTCTCCAAAGCAATGTTCAAAGAGCTGCCACAGCACCCTGCTGCCCCACACTCATTTTGAAAAGACACTCAAAAAAAAAGTCAAAACATTCCGTATGGGGGCAACAAGCTGCTCTAACTCAGCATACCAAACAGGCTGCTGCATCTCTCACCCCTTAAGAAGTAGAGCGGCAAAGAAATTAATAGCTGGATCACTGCCATGCCAGTATTTCAAATGCGTGCAACCCTAGAACACTTCCTAAGTTTTTTTTGGTTTTAGAAAAAAAAAGCATGTGCATATCATTTATTATGCAGAAATACGAGAGTCTCATTATATTCAAGCAGCATATCATTTCACCTGGACTAACTGAAATATTCAGTTACACAACAGCTAATCATGAACAGAAGATAAGCTCAGAGATAAAAATAGGGAGAAAGACAGAGAGACCTTGTAACAGTTAATCAGCATGATTCATTTGTCAGACTGCCATAAAGAGTACCACCTGAAAAAGCCTTGAACTTCCCCTCCAACAAATCCCTTTAAGCAATAAAACCTCTTGGGTTGCTTTTGCTTTAGTTTTCTTTCCAAGTCATTCATCAAACTCCTGCTAATCCCCAAATACACAGAGGAATCAGAGTCCAAATGGGGAAGAGGTACAACATACCCCGTGTGTCACCCAGACGAGATTAGCACAGGAGCAGCCCCTCGCAGGACATGGGGTCTTGTTCCACTTCCATAAAAATAAACCCCCATGTGTCCAAGCAGATTCCTCCAGGACAACTTCATCCAAAGGTTTCCCGAGTCTAGCCCTCCATCCTCCACACGCTGGCTGGTGCCGAGGTATTTAACACACGAGCCCTATCACCAGGATTTCCAATGGCCGTTGGGATCACCGTACCACACAGAAACGCCAGGAACAGGGACAACAGCAGCGAGAGCAGAGAGCTGCCAACCCTGAGATACGGGAGGCAGCGGCGATTTTGAAGGCAGACGGGGATCATTTGTAATTGTGTAATCTTGGTATAGAGTATTTGGTGAAAATAAAACTGATTCTGCTTTCTCTTTTGTCTTTACCATAAGGCCCCAGACTCTGCTCCCAACAGCCCTTACAAGACAAATGCAAAAAAAAAATATCACTTTGGACAATATGGGACACTTAAGTATTTGCTGCTGAACAATGGCATCTATTCAAGCCTCAGCCTCACCCTGGCTGTTAATTAGGAAAGTAAACACACACAAAGACAAAAAAATTATAATTTAAGCCTTCACTAGATATTTGGCTTCCTAATCTCCTCTAGAGAATACTGTCAAGCTACTCTACTGTCCAAAGCAGGGGATTTGCACTTCCACGCGAAGCCAGCTCCCCAAACCTTAATTAGAAGTGGCATTAAGTTCAAGGCAGGCTTATGCAGAGTAAGATTCAGCAGCAGCAGAATTTCATTAAGCCAGTCTTCCACGTGTTAACTTAATTTACCCATTTGAGATTATGCATAATTTAAAAGTATCAAGCAGCTCTGCTGTCAGACATATATTCTCTGATCTCACTGATGATTTACAGCAGTAACAAGCTGTCCCCGCCTCAGGTCACCACCACCCACAAAATTACACTTGGGTGCAGATATTCACCCTTCGGGCTTTGCCACCAGCCTGGGTGTCCAACTCCAGGTGTGCTAATGACATCCATTTCATCCATTATTGTGTCTCTAACTTCATCAAGTCGTTTTCCCCCCAAGTGTAACACCAAATGAGTTGGGATATTCAGTGTAACCAGCCAAACACTTTGCTGTGTTGAATATCTGCTTGCTTTGGGTTGGATTTTCCAAGTCTATCCTAAACCCTTCAATTTTGACCCTTCCCAGCTGACCTTGTTTTGGCCTGAAGCTCACCCCAACTGCAGCTGCCCCACATTGCAGACACCATATTCAGCCCCTCAGCCATCACCTGATGCAGCCACTTTCCTCCAGAGCCAGATACTTTAAGCTGACCCAGGGGACCAAAGTTTAGTTATTTTAAACACTTCCTCTCAGAGCATCTCTGGCACAACTGCAAGATTTCCACCTGCCTTTCCCATCAGCCATGACCGATATGACCCCTAGCATTAAGGAAGATGGGAAAACCATACAACTATTCCTATGTATGAGGAAAGGTCCCATCTGCACTACAGCTTTTAACTGTGTTTTTCTCAATAGCTTGCACACATCTGGATAAAATGCAAGAAAGCACAATTAACTCCATTCAGGAAACATGTTTCACCCCTCAAAGGCATCTAAGCTCACTTTCTGCCAACAGTTAAAAGCCCATCCTTTGCTTCACAGGTAGGAAACGACACTTTTCCTTCTGCATCATGAGTATTACCACTTCTCCAAATTTCTCAGACCACACAATGAGGTAACCCAAATACTTTCTTTTTCTGATAAAACATTACGCAATTGTTGGAGCAGCCCCAAAACAGAGGGATGCAACACATGCAAAGTAGCTGACACACACAACCACAAACTTCAGCAGCAGCAATGACACAGCTTTGATTTCTCTGCTGAAGTCCCCTAAATAAGGGCAAAATGTTTGAAACAAGCAGGACAGGAATGGCTGGAGCAGGCTCAGTTCAGTCTCCTTCCAAATGATTCAATGTGAATCACATTTTCCTCAGAACAAGCAGTTTGAACTTGGTGTGACCATCATATTTTAGCTGAGTGCAGTAAAAAAACCCAACACATGAATATATCCCCTCCAGCCTTTACCACCATGGCTAGTGTTGCTGTTTCACTACAGCAAGTCCAGAACCACCTCTCCTTCAATACAGAAATTGTTACGTGACATCTTCAGAAAAACTGAAATTTAAGAGGTTACTGCTGCTTTAACATATATATTTTGATTTGATTAAACCAGAAGATGAACTAAATCAGTCAAGCAAGTCAACTGCAAGTCACAGATGAGCATGGTTTTTAAATTACTTCTGGCAAGGCTGAAAAATTGCCATCTACTCTGCAAGGAAGTTGGTCTGCCACTTTATTCTAACTTCCCAGAGCGACGTGAAGTCTTATCTCTATGAAAACAAAGTTAAACACTCAGCTGTGAAACCAAATCTGTCTTCGGTGAAGACAGCTCCTGTTAAAATCAGAATTTTAAGACAGACTGGAATCCGAAAGTTGAGACTTCCTTCAGGGAAAAGAATTCCACCAGAATTGTTTCCAACCATTTTGTTCTTTTTAACCCAAAGCAACCTATAAAAACCAATCCGTTTGACCAAAAATATGAAATAAATACTTCTTGGTTTTTCTAATTAAAATAACATTTTGGCAAAAAGAGTTACCTCTTCTTACGCAGCTGTCTTAAGAGGACAGAAACTTACTCCAGCACAGCAGCAATGCTTATAATGGCATTGTACCAGAAGAGAGCCAAGCTCACAAAATTCCCAAGAAAGAGGAGGCTGTTGTTTCCAGCAGCAGTCTGTGGCTGGGATGATGTATATTAACCACAAGCGGTATATTCTATTTTCAGCACATATTTAGGATTGCAAATCTTATTCTTTTTAATGGCAGAACATACTGACTTAGTATTCTCTCCTCTTCCTGAACTACACCACACCTCGACACCAGCAGAGAGGAAAACATGATTTAAAAATACCTCCTGAACGACACAACAGCACAGAAATGCACACGTTTCAATGATCCATCAAATCACAGGCCATTATTTAACTAGGTTTTACCTACAGAATGAGTTTTTCCACTAGTTTTGTTTCCATCTTTTTCTTTTTTTAAATAAAATTAGCCAAATTTAAATTTCATTACGTTTATCTTGCAGCTAGCCTTAAAAAAAGGAAGAACAGGGCTTGAAGGACTCTCTATTAAATTGCTCAACACTTCTTATGCGGTACTCTTGGTGATTTGTAGCTCTGCAAGAAACAAACCACCTGAAGTTTTCCAGCTCCAACTACGAGAGCTGGATGATGACATTTGGAAAAAGTTCTCTATATCAGAACTTCTGATACCCCAAAGTTTACCAAACCTGGCCTAGTCATAGTATTTCCTAAAGCAGCACTTGAATTCTGAGTTTATTTTCCTCTTTCCATGCCCTCAGACCTGTTTGAAGGATGAGACTGCATGTGCTCAGCTGCTGTTTCAGCAAAACACATTTTGGGCAAAGATGAGAAAAATGAAAAAAATACCTGTGGATTTGTCCGTTTTTATGCAGGTAGTCCAGCCCCTCCAGCACCTCCTTAAGGATTGTGGCTATACAGGGTTCATCCAGGACACCAGTCTTGTGTTCTCCTTTGGCCACAATGTGCTTTATAATATCCAGAACAGAGCCTAGAGAAAAGAGAGTTCAACACATAAGTTTAAACTAGAAGAACAAATTCGCAGCTAAGTGTATTTTATAATCACTTAATGTACAAGTCCAAGGAATTTATTGAGAGAGGAAGCAACAATGGTCAGGACCAGAGTCAGTAGCTGAAGCCTTTGCTGCAGGAGAGCAGAGGCAACGATGCGCATTTCGTTATTTTCAGGGGTGCAGATCCTCAAGGTAGGCTGTAAAACCCCTGCGATGGTAAGTAACTGATAAGTCATTTGAACAAGCCAAAACAAAGTGCACATAGACAGGACTCTTGGAAGGTTTTTATGTAGATACCGGCGCTAAAGCTGTTTTACTACCGAGCACTGGAGAGGCAGGAGGGGGAAATGAAAAAAGCAGGGGGCTGCCAGGACTCTCTTTTTCAGCTCTTATAAACTCAACGCAGAAGGAGAACAAGAAAAATCTAATACATTAAGGGACAACACCGCCTTAAAAGAAAAAAGAGTGGAAATTATTAAATAGAGAACAAATGAGGCTGAATTCTGACAATAAGTCACTTCACCACATACAGAACTGGAATAGTTTAGATCCTTCCCTAGAAACATCAGGCTCTCTCCCAACCATGGTGTGAATTACATCATCTTGAATGACAAACCACGCTTTATAGAGCAAACCACCTCTTTGAATTGCACCCAGGAATAAACGGAATCAGTGACTAGTAACAAGCCTCTTGTGCAAGGTCCTGTTTTCATGATACATTGGGTACTGTATTCTTTGTATTTGCATCTGGACTGAAGACAGTCTTCTCAGAACTGTATTTTTATTGCTCCAGTATGGAATGTCTAAGCCTGTTTTCCAGGCCTCTGCTATTTAGCCCCTTCAAACTTGGGTTTCTATGGTTTAAGGACTGGATAGTCAGCTAGTAGGATTTTTACAGCTACGGACACAAAGCTATGTCAGCACTACTGGGAAGTTCTTAAAGGAGGAAAAAAGCAGGCACGACTACAAAGCACGAATTCCAGCCTTAATTGTCTTTGAACAGCAAGAACAACTCAATATTAACTTGGCTCGTTTAGAAAAGCTGACAGTTCATTCTTCCTAAATTGCAACCAAAAAAATAAGAGAATCTAAAAATTTTAGAAGATCAGTAAAAGCTGAGAAACTTAGTCTTGTGAATTTGCTCAATGAGGAAATTACAGGTTCCAGCCTGTAAATTCTTGAAGCAAGTAGAAAAATACAATAGAGGTTTCTGTTTTTTCCATTTCATCCTTAAGGTTCAGGTTGACAAAAACTTCTCCCACTTTAAAACTTATTTTATTAACTACCTTATTTGAATTTCTTGGCCAAAAAAAATCATGCAGATAGGTTTGTGCTTAGCAAAGTAGTTTACTTTTGGATTCTGACATGAAAGCAAAAAGGCTGCAAGGTTTGAATTCAAACACCATGTAGAAAGGCTTGTTTTGCACAATTCAAACTGGGCAGGAAATAATTCCATGGGTGCTTTTGTTTGTGGGAAATGGTATGTGCTGCTTGCTGCAGTCAGGACAGACACTATTCCCCACTCTGCCCAGTCACACGCTTCCATCTTCTCCAGCCCACCAGCATTGGTGCTCATGGGGAACACCAAGTCACCCACTAAATCCACCAAAAAAATAAGCTGAAGGGCAAAAAGTGCTATGTTTTATTGGTAGTGAACATAACCTCTGAACAGATGAGTTTTCAGAGACAATGAAGAGGAAAAGGAGGGGAAGAAGGAAGAACTACTCATTTGTGAATGCAGCAAGCTATTAGACCAGCTCCCTGGCTGCCCTGAACGGCACCTCCAGCTTCCTCTTCCCTACCTTTTGCTTAGTTCAAAGTATTTGCAGAAGATACAGTCTTAAACACAGCACACACTAACAAAACAGAATATAAGTAAGGAAAATGGAGAAAAAAAAAAACAACAAAAATTAAGTTGCATAATATTCCCCCAACAATTTATGCAAGAATACTCTTAGCAGCGTTCAGCCTTCCTTTACCCTGTCTTGAGCACGGACACTCATCTTTAGTGAGTTTTGACACAGGGCTTAATTAATCACCCAAAGGCTTCACCCAGCCATAACTGAGGTTGTTTCAACACACGTTGGACTTCCTGCTTGGGAGCAAGGTTATCTCTACCAAAGGAAATTGTAAAACCCAGATGTAAGAGTACACTCCCCTCCACTGAAATCTTCCTTTTAGGTTCTAGTGTCTAAGAAAAAGAGCCTCCACCGTGTGTCACGAGGACCCACCTGGGATTCAGCCTGTCGTGTATTTGATGAGTACGTGCTTACAAGCCTCGGTGCTTCTTATTTTGGACATGAATTTTTGTGACAAAAAAAACCCACCAAAACCCCTTCCAGTTTTACTGTGTTTTTTTTTTCCTCTCAAATATCCCTTTATCTGGAGAAAAAACTGTCACTTGTTTTAGAAGTCCAGTGAAAATATGTGGTTCTTCACGTACTCGTTTTGTCCTCTTTCCACCCACAACTCTGTTAGCAGACTTTGTTCAAAAACATTTCCCTTCTCCTGTAAAGGGCTCAGGGAACATGAGGAGGCAGATCATATGGTGCTCAAAATTCATTTGGTCAAAAAAACCTCCTGTATTTAGCCAAATTAAAGGTTGTAATTAACCCAGAAAGGGGGTGAGGGTTAGACAGACAAGAGGGCATGCACAGAGCCAGCCTTCATTGTGAAAGGGCTGATTCACACTCATGCTATGTCTGATCCCAGCCCAGCCTACCCCTTTTTAAGCACATTTTTTAAAAACCCACTTTCACATTCAAAGAAGTGGAGGAATTTGCCAGTCTTCAACAAAAAGAAGAACAGCAAAAAGGCAACCAGCAAAATGCTTAGTTCAGGAAACAACAGAAAAGCAACCCAAGAGACACCTTCCTGTTGGAGAAAGTGTTATTTTGATCATCTTCACTTTGTGCAAGGAAAAAAGTTTTGCTACTGGCACCACACCACCACCTCACAGATTTTTCCACCTCACAGATCATTAAATTTGGTAAGTAGGTAGTGCTTCCTGATACAACTGATACTTCATCAAGCACCGTGGGATACGAAGGAGGAAGCCAAGCTGCATTTTCACACACTGCTTCGTGCTGCGTTCAAAATCTCCTGCCATGGAGGACGCGGAGCTACTGAACAACCAGATCCCCAAACAGAAACCCACAGCTAAGCATAAAGTGACTTTGAAAGGAGAAGTCATGGGAATTCCACTGTTGAGGGAAACGCTTTCTGCTAGAAGGCAGATACTGCATTGAATTTACCAGGCTGATGCCAAAATGCAGTTGTTCCCGAGGATCTCGGTTAAGCGTGTGACACACTTACCAGCGTAAGACCTCGGTTGCCTTAGGATGTGGACAGATTTTCTCACTTAGACCAACTTCCTCACACCAAAGATTAGTAAATGGGAGCCCTATCCTTAGCCCAAGGGGAAAAATGACAAAGTGGCCTGTTCCCAATCCAGCAATGCATTAACTGCTGGAAATTAACTGGAAACTAATTGAGCTGAACTGGCACCAAGAGCATGAGTTTTACAAACTCTATTCCAAAACACCAGCCCGATTCCTGACATGCCAGTTTCTAAGCCAGCTTCCAAACTAGTTTAAGAGTAACCGGAGAAGTTAAGAGTACACCTGAACACAGTTGGATCTCTGCTTAAATGAAGTTTCAGTATAGGTTTGTGCTCTACGTACACAAAGAGATTGAAT
Source organism: Gallinago undulata (assembly GCA_026546715.1). NCBI lineage: Eukaryota > Metazoa > Chordata > Aves > Charadriiformes > Scolopacidae > Gallinago > Gallinago undulata. Next base: position 4,910,822 of record JAOTQQ010000012.1, on the reverse strand, counting down.
AATTCACAAGACAAACATCTCCCATAATCTAGCAGCCAGAAGATTAGATTAGATTCATATTGGAAATAAGGCACTCATTCTATCTTAGAGAATAGTATTACATATTAGATTACAATAGTATCGGGTGGGGGGGGGGGGGCGGAGCAGGGAACACACGA
>JAOTQQ010000012.1:4784836-4910564 GCA_026546715.1 Gallinago undulata | reverse complement strand
GGGGGGGCGGCGCAGGGAACACACAACATTGTCTCTTTTTTTAAGAAACTTTTGACTCCTCCCTAGAATACAGCTTCTATTTCAGGTAATGCCATCGAGTACTTCATATTATACATGGCATTATGTTTGATTACAACAGTTCTCTCCTGATTTTTCTTATTAGAAATGCACAAGAAGCAGCTGGAGATTCTCAGAACAGGACGGTCAGGCTTAAGTGAAAAAGAAATTCAGTTTGGCTGAGGGTCACTGGGAAGCTCTTCCAAGCCCAGAAAGGGAAGCGCATCAGGAAAAGACAAAACAAGACAGAGGGAAAAGCCAGAACTAGAGCCTAAATGTAAATATAAATAATGCTGTCATTAACAAGGATGTTTACAGAAGTTTGGTGATGAGTAACTAATCTCAAAGCCCAACAGAAGACAAAAGGAAGGAGAGGATATTTAGAGATCAATGTGGAAAAACAGTGATAAACAAATTCCTGCTCATCAAATATACACTGAGCAGCACACGAACAGGATTCCTACAAGATATTGTGCAATTTGATAAAGCATTTAGCATTATTTATCATACAACATGAATTAAAGTATATTCTGACACCAATTGAAAACTCTATTATGTCTATTTAGTAAAGCACAATCTCAGCAATTGAAAGTTAAGTGGTTTACTGCTCAAACTCACGAGCTTCCTCCCCTGCTCTGAAAGCTGCTAATGCAATAGCTCCTAATGACAGTGGAAACTCACTGGGAACTGGCTGTTAAACACCTGATAAAACCCAGCCTCTAACTACTGCAGGTCAAAGACAAATATGCAGTGAGCAACTTTTTCTGGAGTTCTTACGGCTCACAGGAGTTCTGCAGACAGTTATCTGTCCAGCGACACAAAGGAACAGATTTCTATCCTGTTTCTCCCTCCACTGCCCCCCAAGAGTGAAGGGCAATTCACCTTTCCCATTTTGTCATGGTTAGAGTATATATAATTAGGCCTGACTCGGATCCACAGAAACCAACTCCAACTTTCCAGAAGTCATTGATTTCCACCCATTACAGCAGTATTTGGGCAAGAAGTCTGTGAGCAGAGCCATATCCTGAATTTGTAAGATATTCAGTTTTCATACATTTACACCAGGCAAACCACTTGCAATGGACTTTCTTGACCCTGAGTAAATGCAGTCCTGTCTTGCACCCTACACATGTACCCAGTAAAATTGCCTCCTTCAGCTCCATGTACTCTGCGCTACTCCAGTGTCGCCTTTGGCAAAATGAGATTAAAGAGTTCCATGGCTCACTACCTCCCTGTTTGTGCCACTGCATCTGCTTACGAAGCCATACTGTAAATGAGATCACCGCAGTAATTGGTAATCCAGTTTTCCAGGCAGGGTGGAGACCCAGCAGCCAGGAACTTCTTAAACCAGCTTTGCTGCTGGAGAAAACTCTTGTGTAATCACACCCTGGGGGCAAGAAGTCCTAATTGTTCCACTGATTCGCTTTCAACAGCAAGCCACCGCAAAACATCTACGCTTCCTGTTCCAAATCTGAAAGGCATTTCTTTGACCTCACCTACATCAGCAAGCAATAACGGCATTTAGGAAGCCTGATTCTGATGTTTCTCCTCAGGAGAGGAAGAAAGTGTCCATGTGACAGTCCGTCAACCAGGCTGCTCAATGCCTCAGTGCATGGGGCTGAAGCGGAGAAGGGTAAGAAAACCTGAGCAGAAAGGAAAGCTTGTTTAGAACAAGATTACAGATAAAGGCAGGAGCATTACAGCAGGAATCTTACGTGCCCCCAGAGGCAAAAGAACTGCACAGCAGAGCTAATTGCTGTGGGAATCACATCTTGCACATTACACTATAACCTAAGTGACAGGACAAAGATACAGGATAAGTTAAACGCAAAGAAAACTCCTCCTTTAAATTTGTCCAGCACGAAGAACAATAAATTTAATACTCTCACTTAATTTCCAGCAAACAGGAAAAAGAAAAGCAGGTAACAGCACCTGCATTGATTTGCGATTTAAAGGCCTGGCATAAACAGCCTGGAAAACAGTGCTGGGATCACTACATTATTTTGTGAGAATCAAGATCTGCCCCAAACCTGACAGACACAGGTGCTCAACATGCTGCATCTTTGAGAACCAGGAACTGGCAGGATTCATATCTGCTTCTTTTAAGGCATCTCAGCAGAAGCCAGTGGTTTCAGTGAGCCGGAATGTCACCAGAGCCAAGAATTAAATCTGCATCTTGTCTGCCGCTGACAAAGGGGGGAAGAAAATGCGAAAGGAGGAGGAACAGTTGCTTGGATTCGGTACTTCTAGGGCTGAGGCATACAGCAAAAGAGCACCCAAGAAAAGAAAAAACAAGTTATACAAAACATAAGACATCAAAGTAGATTGCAGGGGTTTCTGAGTTTGAAGTCGCTTCCTAACTCTGGTTAAATCACATCAGCACAGAAGGAGAGTTAAGGAAACTGCCACTTCTTGCCTCCTTCCCTCTAGAGCACTTGCATGTAGATTTAAGAATTACAAGATTAAGGCAGGAAGCAAGATAATACAACAAAGTGGGCAAAACAGCCTATTGAAGTTGAGACTGAGACATTTCTAAGAGAAAATCTGAACTATTGTTTTTCATGTTTTTCCTATTAGAGCCAGGAGTGACAATGTACCTACACACTTTGCATTCTGCAATCATGTACTGTCCCTACCACCCTCCTGCTTCTGACTTATCCCATCCATAATTGTTTCAAATTAAGTTGTGTCTCTACAAATAAAATGAAAAACCTTCCAGATGGACTCAAATTAGCATAGCTCTCTCCTAAAAAAATAACTCAACATAAACACGACGATTTCTAAGAACCTGTGGCTTAGGCTTTGATCATAAATCACTGCTGGAATTAGGAGTGGCCAGATCAGAGATTAGCAAAACGGAAGTAGAACAAGATGTCTCCATCAGGAAGGTAGGACCTAAGATGTGCCATACCTCCCTTTTGGTCTGGCCTGCTGAACCGCTGGCCAAGCACTTCATCAGATAATCAAGATGAAAGGTTGAAGTAAGAGGTTGATTAGATAATCTTAAAAACTTTTGGAAAAAAAAAGGTTTAGCTATTTCAATACAGTAATCTCCTTAGCAGATTTAATTAGAAGCCTTCAGGATCCAAAAGCCCTATCTGGAAGTGTTTCAATATTTAAAGGATCGACACAGCTTAAAAATATTTTGGAGGTCTCATCTGCTGTAGACTAGGACAGTAAAAATTGTTGTGTGGTGTAGCAAGCCACCACAGACGACTGTTTCATATGAACAACTGTTTTGTAGAGAGTTAGCCAGGGCCTTGGGTCACCTGTGAAATCAGAGCTCTTGTTAAAACCAGTGAGAATTTAGAGGAGCAAACAGGTCACAGTCAGTGAAAGGACAAGAACAAAAGGACAGCTGCTCCTCTTCCTGCTAAAAAGCCACAGGAGTTTGAGAGCAAGCCTGGGCTTCAGATGGCTTTAAAAAGGCATGAGTAAAATTCACGACAGGGGAATGCCAGCGAGGCAAAGAGCAGGTCAGCAACTGTCTCGAAATAGCCACTGGAGTTGCAGTTTGAAGTAACATTGGACCAAAAGGCCTGGGTGCCAAATTGAAATTGCTAAACTTAGATCCCTACAAAGCAGTTTCATCATTGAAAGAAAGGGTCTGAAATTCCTTCTGAAGGGAACAGAAACAGCAGACGCTTCACAAACCTGACCCTGGTTGTGGGTGGTGATGTGACCCTGTTTGTGATGTGGCACATCACCAGATCTGAAAGAGGGTGTCAGAGTAACTGGACACACCAGCATCGCCTGTCACTACCAGCTGGATATTGTCACAGGCACATTTCTGCCATCAGTAACAACTACACTCGACATCTGCTTCAGTGTCAAATCTGCCAGTTCCAACTGCTTCCAGCAGGAACTTCAACCAGCCTGACTTGGCTCCGATGCACATTAGCAGTTTTAGGTGCTACTCCTCAACAGCTCACCGGGACATGACCGTCTCTCTGCCGGTGACTTTCAGAGATGAAAAACAGTGTCTTCCATCAACCAGCACTTGCAAAACTCAGACAAATAATTCCCTTTCAGCAGCAATGCCAGTCAAGCAACTAAGCTACCTTTGAGCGCACTGGCAGGCTGCTTGGAGGAGCAAGGCACTCTTATCAGACAATGATGTTTCATGGATTTAGAGTATTTTCCCTTAGAGACATTTCTCAAATACTTACATATATGACTAGGTTAAGATTTCAACAAAATGACTGCAACTAGAAAATAAGTTACATTGCACTTACAACAAAGACGTGCATTACAGACTGGTCTGTCTTGTGGGCTGTTTATCAAAGTAATAAGGTCATTGTAAGTAGGCAGAAATTAAAACTAGTTTCAGCCTGAAAACACATGCCAGCATACGCTGACACTGATGGAAGAGAAGCAATAAAGTTCTGAACTTTTACTTAGAAGAAACTCTCAACTGCAAAAGCCACAAGCAAGACACAGAACCAAAACAGATTTGATATGTGCTTACTGGGATGTACAAATCTCAGTCTGTGCTCTCTGAACAATTAGATGGAATAAAAGAGTTAGCCTGAACCCTGGTTTTGGGGGGCTTTTTCACCCCTCCTTTGTGGTCTATAAAAACAGCTCAAAGTTTTTTTTCTGTTGAGAAAGTCAGAGCATCCTTTTTCTCACTGGATGACAGATGACTACAAAACTAACCAGTTTATTAGTGATAAGTAAGATGAAAGGAATGAGAAGCAGTTTTTAAAATCTCTTGTTACATAAATCACTCAGCCTAAAAACAACTGGAAATAGTCTCATTAAAAGTGAATGAAAAAGCTCTTCAGTTCAATACACAAGCTTCTTCACCCATCCTCATCCTAAAAAGTAGCAACAGGTCATTCTCAAAGTCTTTCATCTATTTTAGCAATTCTCCCAGCTCCCAAATGTTTCATTTAAATGAAAAAATGTCACACTGGCTCACGGAAGCGTTGAGGGGGAGGTATTACACTGCTACTAGTCCATCTTTTATTGTCTGACCCTGATCTTCAATAGATGCAACAGAATTAAGATAAGTAGTGAGATTTAGAACTGTAGAATCACAAAATAGTTTAAGTTGGAAGAATCATCCAGTTCCAAGCCCCCTGCCATGGGCAAGGACATCCCCACCAGACCAGGTTGTTCAAAGCCCCGTCCAGCCTGGCCTTGAACACTTCCAAGGAAGGGGCAGCCACAGCTTCTCTGGGCAACCTGTTTCAGAACCTCACCACCCTCACAGGAAAGAATTTCTTCCTAATATCTAATCTTAATCTCCCCTCTTTCAGTTTGAAGTCATTACCCCTCGTCCTATCACTACCTGCCCTTGTTGAAAGTCCCTCTTCAGCTTTCTTGTAGGCCCCCTTCAGATACTGGAAGGCTGTTGTAAGGTCTCCTTAGAGCCTTCTATTTTCTAGGCTGAGCAACCCCAACTCTCTCAACCTGTTCTCACAGCAGAGGTGCTCCAACCTCTGAGCATCTTCATGAATTCATAGCACTTCTTTACTGAAAGGATCCCATTTAATGCCAGAGCTGCACAAGGGTCACTTCTCAGTCTCTGTAATGTGGAAGCCCATTCAAAGTGAATATTAAATGACAAACAGGTCATCATTCGCACCACCAAGAAGCTCAATCTGAAGCAATGATTACTTTTCCAGATTTTTTCCAGTCTAGTCTGGACATTTGTAGTACCTTGATTATGAAAAGATAGTCCATAAAGAGTCCAGTTCTTTTTTCGACCTTTACACACAAAAAAAAAGGGGAGGGGGACACAAACAAAAGCAACATTTGGAGCATTCAAGGATGAGTCTAATCCTGACTTGGTTCTGACAGAAAACTGCTGTGAAAATACTAAGGCTGCTGTACACTTTATTCAAAGAGGTTCTGTACTCTCCTGAAGAAGGCTAAGAACATCGCTGCTGAATGCCATTTCCTCATGCTGTGGAAACCTTCCCCTAGATACACTTTTTTAGACACACAGCAAAACTACTTGCATTATGCTGGCAGGGGATTCTTTTCTACACACAAATAGCAATCACATCTTTAATGATCTGTTTCCCTCCAGGAAAAGGGATGGTATTACTTAATGACACATAAGCACATGAGACATTAAAAACTATTTAAGACAGACTTAAGTTGGCATAAAATTCGCTTGTCCCCAGGAGAACTGCTAAAGTTTTCTACTGAAGATCTTCAAAGACATGTTTTATGGTCATTGTCGAGTTCTTGTGGAAAGAAAACAACAGGTTTAGCCAGATTTTTCCACATCATCTTCTGGCATTTTACAGTCCTCGGTATTGAGCCAAAAAACAGAGAAGCCAAAGCATTTTTGTAAAAAGCAAGAAAATGGATGGGGTTTTTTTCAGCTTTCAATTCCTTTTCACTAGGGTGCCAGGAAAATCAAGTCTTCCTAAAGACAGACCTAAAATTCAGCAGCAGTCCTATGTGTTATCATCCAGAACTTGATTCCCTTTCTTTTCTTGACTGTAACTTAAACAGGGTTCCTGGAAAATATTATGATATCAAATTAAGCATTACTGATAAGAAGTTTTCAAACACTCTCAAAAGAAAAAAAACAAGCTGTTTCTCCAGTGTCTCAGAATAAATCCAGAAAGGGGAAAGTTTCCCTAGCTCTGTGCTAACGAGGTGGTCATTTGAAATTGTCCCAAGTATTCCCAGTTATTTTGTCCACTAGAACAAGTGGACAGAGTAACCCAGCTTTGAGCAACGACACTACACTGTACCCACACTGATGTTCTCCTCCCTTTTTAAGGCCATACACTGATATTATAGGAATAGCTCTGCCTGAAATAGAGGTGATTTAAAAGTTCCTCAGAAGGGCAGCCAACATCAAAAGAATGGCTAGTTACCAACAAGCCATCAGCATCATACAGCCCTCTAAGCTGCAAGTGACAAAAAGGTCAAGGAACCAGCCTTGCAAGAGGAGATGAAGGCCTCACGATAAAGCTAGTGGAAATGGTTGGGCTCAGTGGAGTTGGTTGCACACTTTCCCAGTTCAAAAGCTCATCCGAGGCTTACAGATCCTTTTTTTTTTTTTGCTAACACAACCCAAAAAGCACCATTTCAGATCCATCCCTTGAGAAGATGACAGTGAGATTTATTTTCTAGAACTTCAGTATCATTTCAATTACTACATCTGCACTTACGTTTCCCTTGTCAATGTCTGAAGTCACAAACTGCAGTTTTCAAATACTCAAGTGAGTCATTCAGCAAACACATACAAAATAACCACAAAATACTGTCAAATACACAAAATAGGGAAGAAAAGCTAGCACAGTCATGTAGTTCGTTTTTTCTACTGATGTATACAACATAAGAAGGTATTTCTGAGCTGAACGGGTTGAAGTGAGATATCATTATTCAAATGACTTAATTAACAAGTGGGAAGCTTAGGAGGGAAACAAGGGAAAGGGTGTTACAAGACAACAGCTTTTTACGTGGCCTTTTAGGGTAAGGAAATTGGACCACTCACCTCCACTAAGTAACTTCATCACCAGCCAAAGCTCATCTTTCACCACGAACGATGTGTAGTAAGATACAATGTTGGGGTGATGGCACTGACTCATGGCTTGAATTTCTTTCTGTAGAGAAAAATAACGCATTAGCAGTTTTACCCATTGATTATTATTCCTCGAGCACAGAAGTTCTCTTCCTAAAGATACAAAGAGGGTGCAAAGAAAAAGGATACCTAGAAACTAGAGACAGAAGATCCAAAAATACCCTTAACAACTCAGCCTGCATCACGCTAGGGCCCAAAGGTATTTTAGGGTGCTCTTCCTGTCTGTCTAGAAGAAAGAAAAAGTTGACCAAAAACCCCTTGGCAAAGGCAAGAATATTCCTGAAAATTCACACCAGTTTGTTACCTAAGAAGTTTACGCTGACTCTTCCTGTCAGTGAGACACTACATAACAGATGCTTAATCTGTTGAAGACTATCATTTGGATGAGAAAGGGAAATATTTGCTGCCGGGGGGGAAAAAAGGCCTCTTATTCTTAATGTTTCTTCCCAGCAGGAAAGCAGATGGCTTAGCTCAACCAGGTTGAAGGCACAAAGGACAGCTATATCTTTTGTCATACTGGAAGAAGGGGGAAATCAGTTCAAGATTAGGAAATCATTACTACTACTACAGATGGAGCACAATATGAAATACACTCAGATATTAAATTGTTTTGAGTTTTGATCGATAATATTCTTAGATTTGGTTATGGGTGAAGGGTTGAGGTTTTCCAAGTTATGGAGAGAACAACACAGAAAGCATTGCCTGATTTTTCACTATGCAGACACAAATCACCCGTTTGAACACAAAGCCTCGCAGCTTTTTGACTGTCCACAGACAAAAGCCATCCATTAAACCAAGCCTGACACCCTGCGCTACACCCAGCTGGGACTTCGTGCTTCAGCCAAGCTGGTAGCTTCAGCCAAGCCCCCCAACCTGTCAAGATGTGCCCTCCAGCATCATCCGTGCCAGAAACTCATCCCATGATGTCCTGAACTTACGCTCTCAGCTAAGACATTCCTTCACTGAACACATGGATGCCACTTACTCTTCAAAGGTTTAATCACTCTCCCCATGACACCGACTCAGCCAAGTCCTGTAATCCCAAACACAAAAGGAAGGAGAACAAGGGCCCTTGGCACCCTGAACCTTTCTTCCTTCTAAGCACAAGGCCTTCCTGGTACCAAAGTACACGAGAAAGCTCTGAGGATTCACCCACATCTAGGACATCCCACAACCACAGCATTTTCTTCTGCTCATAGACAAAGCTCTGCTTGTGCCTGAGTATAGCGTGAAGGCACACTGCTTTCCCCTTGGCAAGGGCTTAGCTGGCAATCACAGCTACAAAGAAACATGCTCATGTTGATTTATCCACTTTAGTGCTGCTTTTCAGGGAGTAGGTGCATTTCAGGAACGAAATACAATTGGTTCCTCTTTCTGCTTCCCCAGAAAAGGCACCAACTTTCCAGGAAACTCCAATAAGCAGATTAAAGACGAATCCTTCTAAACAGGAAAGGATATTTGAAGAGCTGGGTAGCAGGCTATTCATCTCAGAGTAACCTACTCATTGACTAAAAGCCACTCCGTGAAAATAAATACAGCCTGAAACAATATCCTTTGCTTACTCCAACAGCTCCAGCTCCCTTCCTTGCGAACACTTGCTCGGGTCAAGCTATTTTTCAAAAAGGAAATCAATCAGCACCTTTAGAGTTTTCTAGTGCCTTGCAGTTAAATTCTTCACAATGCAGGAAAATCCGTCAACAAAGCTGACAACAAAAATGTTCTCTTTACATCGTTGCTTCAAATTTTACTGGGGGATGGATGGGAACTGGGGCCCTGGATAACACCGCTCCAACTCCGTCACTGGTTTGTGCCTTTTGTCACACTCCAGCAAAAGGACGAGTGGGAATGGGCATAAGCTGGAACATGGGAAGTTCCATTCAAATAGGAGGAAAATCTTCTTTATAGTGAGGGTGACAGAGCCCTGGAACAGGCTGCTGAGAGAGGTCATGGACTCCTCTTCTCTTGAGATTTTCAAGACCTGCCTGGATGCCGTCCTGAGTGATGTACTCTGGGCAATCCTGCTTTAGCAGGAGAGTTGAACTAGATGATCTCTAGAGGTCCCTTCCAACTCTGTCAAATCCGTGAATCCTTGTATAAAAAACTCAGCTGGTTGGGAAGCTCTGGGCTGCTGTTTGTAAGTGTAAGTGCAAGACTTTTGATGCACACAACCTTTGTGAACTCATCAACCTCACAGTTTTGAACTCATTTGCTTATCCCAGAATTATTTTGGATTTGCTGGACTGTGCCCCTAGTTAAGGGACCCATAAACCTTGGACACAGTCTAGGTCCCTGAGCCCAAAATTAGCATTCAGCCTAAAGCTTTACATTCGTCTTAAACACACAAGCAAATCCAGGTGCCTAACTTCTCTCTCTGACAATTAAAAAAATCCACACATGCACAAGTGGCACCAGAGGAAACACGGGTGGAAAGAAGCAACAGGACACTGACTGGTTAATCATCCCATCATCCAGACCTGCCCCAAATCCACCATTCCTAGAAATTACCTCAAGGAGCTGTTTTTATCTGTCCTTAGCTAGATCGCTCAAAATATTTTGAGCCAGCTCCCTGGGAGATCAGGAGAGTAGCACAAGAAATATACACAAACATTGCATATTTTTTACATATTAGTGTACCCCACTGGAATTCAGGAGATGGTGAGACAAAGTCTGGACCAAGTTTACTTAAGAGCCTAGACCTGGATCAGCTCTTTGCCATTCAAACAGCTCTGTACTATGGCATACTGCAGGCATTCCGTGACGCTGAGTTACTATTTTATTATTTTTTCAAAAACTTCCTCTTTCATTACCACAGTCTGCTCCACAGACTGGGAAGCACAGTTTAAAAAAAAAAGGAAAAAACCAAAACAAAGCCAAAAAAAGGCTGAAGTCTGTCATATGCTTTGGTGCACAAAGAAGGAAAATAAATAATCACAAACCTGATCTAGGCAATTAAACACCTCCGTCAGCTAGTGGATGTGTAACACAGGCAGATTAAACCATTTCTCACACAGTGCAGCACAGCTCTGAATAATTAATTGCATCATAACCCATAATTTCCAGTGTTTTTACATTATTGCCAATAAGAAAGAGCAGCAGCCAGGCAGACTTTCCCTCTCATCCACAGACGCCCAACCCCATTTTCAGTAGTTTTCAAGGCTAATCTCACACCGGCTACATCAGAGCTTTGATCTTCTTCGCCCCTTCCTCACCCCCACATAAGGTACCACCATCCTGGAGGTTCAACACACACAACTGTTTTAACTGATGTCAGCAAATCACAGTGGGCTTTGCAGTTAAAATACTTCCTTGCATAATTGAAACTAAGCCAACAGAGAGAGGAGGTGGAGTTAAGGCAAGAATCCAAATCAAGGATCACCAGGGAGCTCTGCTCAAAAGCAGAGTTACAGAGAGAGCAAAAAGGGATAAAATGCAGTAAGAACCCTTCTGTGTGTAGAAAGCTCAGCTTTAATGTGATTTCCCAAATTTTCCAGAGGGTTCACTGCTCTTCAAACACAAAGTTGTAGCAGGCAACAATTTCCTCTTCGTACCTCTTCCCCAACAGACTGCAATCCCCAAATGACACAAAAATAACTGAGTTACCACTGTCAACCCCTAACTTTGACTAGCATTGAAACTATTGGAAGGCAACTAATAAAAATCCCAGTGATTTCTACACCTCTGTAATAATGTCAGTGATAAATATCAGAATTTAATTTGGCTGCTATATACAACTTTTAAGCTGGAAATATTGCTTTATTCCCCGCTCTGCCAACAGTCAAGGATGACTTGATACAGATCCCTCAAACCATCTACAGATGCAGTGGACTGCAGACAGCTCTTTCATCCGTCCATCCATCCAGTTGCATACTCACAGCCACCCCTCACACTTGAGGCTTCAGTTACGAGACACAGCCTTACTGCCAATTCCCCATTTCAGGATCCATAAATTACACCGCCTTCTGCTCAGCTAGAGAGAATGAATTACCGATAAAAACATGTCTAGACACAGGCAATGGTTTGGAGGTGGTTACATGCTCACTCTGGGCTAGATATTAAAAATATCTGCACTGTCAAATAACAAAAGCAAATAGACTGGGATTAGCTATAAAGGCCTCCATGCCTTCCATTAAGGGTTCTGATGAATGTTTTCAGTACTTCTGCAGGCAATAAAAGCAGCATTTCAAGGCTTCTGAAACACTAATAAAACCGCTGTGAAGTATAGTTTAGAATCATAAGAAACCTATTAGTCTTCTGTAAGGCAGACATACTTCTGGAGATCTGCTATTTTGGAAGTGCATTTATTTGCCCACTGACGTACAACTGAAGTTGAGTTTATAGGAACAGAGATACAAAGAGAGTAAGGCTGTATTTAAGCTACAAACTGAACTTTCTTACTGCTATTTTCTGGTCACATCATCACCTTCTACTCTTTGTGTTTATCTGCCCCTGGGGCACGTTTCAAAGACGCTTGCTCTCAAATACAAGGATGAAAATCAGGCTTTATTTAGTTTTACTTCCTACATGTTGACATGAACTCAAGAGATACAATACAGTCTGCTTTTATGTGGCTACCTGCAACTTCAGAGGAATCCAGAAAGCTGTCAACTTGGCTACCCTGCTCGAAGGCAATCACAACCAGAAGAGAACTAGGGAGGGAAAGCACACCCTGGGAAGGGGAAATCAAAGCAGGTCAGATGTGATCTCCCCCCTGAATACATCAATGTATGGCTGGCATACAACTATGGCCTGCAAAGACTTATCTCTAAGCTGAAATCTCAAGGTCTAAGGCATTCAAGTTCCTCTTCATCCTTTTAAAGCAGGATTTAGAGCTCTGGTCCTACAGGCAGCCATAACTGCTCAAATTTTGCTCCATATGAAATTCTAATGGTTTAACTAAAAGGCTATAAAACTGAGAATATTAATTCATTCTTCTTTTTAAACATCAGCATAAAAAAACCTGTGTTCCCCTACCACAATCAATTTGACAGGCATTTTCTGAAGGTGATGGGGAAGAGCACAGAGCTCAAAATCCAACTTTCATACAGATTACCCAGTTCAACAACTCCTTACCTCAAGATGTGGCTACAGGAGACAGACGCAGAATTAGAAAGGGGTTGGATTAGTCCATCCAGAACAACAGTGGGGAAAAAAAGCAATTCTGAAAGGGATAGAAAGTTTTCATCCATAAATTAATCTGAGGTGATGGAAACAAGCCACCCCTGGGCAAGTCAATCAGCAGTTGCCCATTCCAGTGGCCATTCTTCAGCATCATTCAGTGGTCATTCCTTCTTTCAAAGTCTGCAGTATTACTGACAACATACCGAAGGAAGCAGACGTTTAAAACTGTTATGGTGTAGGGATTCATTTGTGCCCATTTTTTAACTGGTTTCGTCCACAAAGCGAACAGGCAAGTGACTGACTCCCCTCACAGACAAGCAAAAGCAGCTTTACCACTTTGCCAACTAACATATCACTGACCCTTACAGTTGTTCAGATCAATACCCAGTGTTTATAGAGTTCGACAATGCCTTAAATTTGTGATCAATACACACAGTCAGTTGCAAACTCTGTAAAATTATTTATATACACCATCTCATGATCATCCAGGCCAAGTGAAAGAAAACATTCTACATTCAGGACTTCAACTACCATTAATCTTCATGCTCATACTGAACTTTACCCACACCCCTCCTCCCGCCCCTCCCCCAAAAAATCCCAAACACCTTCAACCAGCACCATAATTAAGATTTCTGTTGTTGCTGCCTTTAGAAAGAACACAACCAAGCTGCACAGAGCTTATGTTTAAGTCTTCTGTAAAACTGCAATCCCATCATGCAAGAAGACAAGTAACAAAGGATATCAAATAACCACACAAAAGCCACGTATTATCCATTGGACTCTCTGGCATTGACGCTTGGGGACTTTTTATCCTGAAGCAAGCGTAAAGGTCCTCAGGGCTGGAAATGGAATTATTATAGCAACTCCCATAAGATGACAAGCATGGATGAAGTGTCTGTACTACTTCTACAGCACACTGCTGCTTTGTTCCAAACAACCTTATAGTCTGGTTAATCCACTTGTAGAAACTCCTCTGTCAGATCAAAGACACTTCAATATCCTGTCCAAGTCTTCAAAAGAAGGTGTAAAACCCATAACAAGCAGTTACACAATTATTTGCCCAGAGGGGAAGACTTTTGACTAAGCCTGGGCAGTTAACAGTTGGCTTACGCTCTAAACCAGGGGAGTTCATAATCCTTTTTTTTAAATCCTATCTAATTTAACCTTCTCAACCATAGGTTGATTTATTTAGTCTCACACAATGTTTGATCTCCATATTACTGGCAACAAGCTCCCCAGGTTAATTCCATGGAATTCAAAAGGACATTTCTTTTTATTGCAGTTAAAATTGTTCCCTCGCCTTCCTTAACTGCCCTCTGACCGTAGCAGTGGAAAAGCAGTACTTTCTCTTCACTTGTCTCACCCAGTGTAAGACCTGTCATACCCAGTCCTATCAATCTCTGGAATAGGAAGAGTTTGGAGCCTCCTTCTAGAAGCACACCACCACATCTCCCATGCTCCTTCATGAACCATCTCCTGTTGAATCACCTCAGGAACTAAACAGGCAGCAGTTCCCCCCAGCTGGGAAAGCCCAGTGTGAAATATCACACAGCTTATGTTCCCCTCTGTCATCCGGCGTTCCTACCAACTGCTAAGCAGTCAACCCGTGTCATCTGCTACTCAAAGCATGGAGGAAAAAGCCCATCTGATGAAAGAAAGCTAACTCATCTTTAATTGCATGAAAACAAAGCAGAGTTTTCTGGACAGATGGCAGATTTAAGATCTAAGATCAATAATTATTTAAAACAAGAAAACACACAAGAAAAAAGCTTGAAGCATCGTTATTTCAAGGTAGATGTTACATCACAGTTTCAAGGATCAGCAGCAGCGTAACCAGCAGAAAGGAAAGAAGATGTAAGAGCAAAACACAGCAGTGAACAGTGTCCAGCTGTGAAATACACCATGAGCAGACTGCTTTCAAGCACACACCAAATCCTGCAGAAGTTTAACTATCCCAGCTTGCAACCCAAGAAGTGGAACTTTAGTAACAAATTAAATAGTCCAAGATCAATTATTGACAACACTGTATTTGACCACTTCTCTCCTTACACTCTGCTCCCAGTCTCACCAGTGGGCAAGAAGCACAGGCTACACTGTACTTCCAGCTGAATCCCACATGCAGGCTAGGAAAGATCTGGGAACATTCAAAAGTATTCAGGGAAAGAGATAAAAATCAAGCACTGAAATAAATTCTTGACTAATATCACCTAATTCAGTGGCTGGGCTAGAAAGTCACATCTCCACACTGTGCTACTCCTGCCTGTCTACATTCTTTACAGCAATTAGCACTTCTGCTGAAGAGCTGAATGCCCTTCACTTGTTTTGTTCATGATGCAACAAAATTGGTCCTTCCTACACTTCCGTACCCTGTAGCAGCAATAAATTAATCCATTACATTAACCTAGAATGTCGTACAGTTTTTGCAAAGTGCACAGGTTACCAGTGACCACCCACACAACTCAAGGATCAAGATCAGTATCTTTAATGAGCCAAGTCATACCATTTAATCATCCTAACCATGGCATCTCCACAAGCTAGGAGGTGGTCCCAGATTCCCTGGCCTCTGGGTACCTGCTGCTACAGAAGCTTAACAGAAGCTCAAGCCCGCTCATCCATTCAGCTAATGACAGAACCATTTACTGTGCATTTCCTAACCCCACTCCAAACTAACCTTCCCCTTCTCCATCCAGAGAAACAGAAGCGCCAGCCACTAAGTGCCCAGGACACTGAAGAAGTCGTAGAAGAAACAAGTCATCCTTATAGATGCCGGAACTGTTTGCTGCTCTCCCTACCCTCTCCCGAGCAGTACGACACTGTTTTACCCTCTTTGCTAGGCAGGTTCTGGGAATAAACAAGTTTGCTTTGATAGAATACAGGTCTGAAGCACTGTCAGAAAAAATTAAAAAGAATTTAAGCACAATTTTCCCGTTTCTGTCCCATTGCCTGATGACTAGGGAGTGCTGTAGCACAAGACCATTGTCCTGACCCCAGGCGATACATCAAGGTTTACCATAAACTGACCGTTGTGCTCAGACACCTTCAGCACAACGGAAGGATAATGGATCTAATGAAAGCCCAAGTTCATGTTTTTAACTGCATTGGGGGAGAGGAGAAAGCAAGGAGGCAGCATAACATACTCCAGTATGAACTCATCATGTTTCTCTTTGCACTTGCTTCTTAAAACCACTGTAATCTGCACGGACTTACATTTGTATTTTTTTTTTGAATAAAAAAACTTCCCACAATCCTGCAATAGCAAGTAGTTGCTCAAAAAAAGGGAATTACACTGATTGGGGAAACTGTCGTGAATGGGGACTATGAGATCAAAGTGCTTGAGAATATTTACTCTGGGGAAGAAGCAAATACGGAGACAAGATAAAATGTAGGGAAGGTAAGATCACAGAGCAGGGAAATCAGAAACCTCCATCCTTTTGGTTCTCACCCTGAAAAATGACATGCAATTAACTGACAAATTCAGAGCAAACCCAGGGAAAACATTTTCTCATACAATATATTTATCTTGGCAACCACTACCCTGGGAAGCTGCTACAGCTCAGACCACCCTCTCCACCTCTTGATGCCTGTAAGTTCAAGAGCATCTATAGCTGCATACGCAAGCCCACACGAGGACACACACTAGATCTAGTCACAAAATTGGAAAATTAGGAGAGCTGACAAGAGCAACTCATTGCAGTCGTCCCCCCCACCCATAAGAAAAAAATGCTGTGAGGAACAGGTCAGCAAACATTTAAAATCCACAATTAAAAGTATTAATCTAAAATTACATGTCAAGTCTCTGCAGCATGTCTTTCTGAACCTAACCCTTTTAGCTGGAAGTAACAATTACTCAAAGACTAATAATCTCAATTACTACATCATAACAATACAGTTCAGAATACAGCTGAGGGAGTAGTGCGGACAAGCCCCATGTAAGACTTGAGAAGAGCACCAAGGAATGGTATTGGGACAAAAGACTGCAAAAAGGGGAGAGATCTCACACTCTTATAGGAGCATGAGCCATAAGAGGATTTCAATGGAGGTCATCTTAGAGTCCTACACACAACACACAACCCTTCACAGGCACACTGAAATGTGACAGTTTGGATGGAGCCTTTCCTCCTTACAAGAGCAGATTTACAGATATACCTATAATGATAAAAATAGCATTAGTCACTAGATAGAAACTGGAACTGTGGCTCAACTGACTTGCTGAAGATCATACAAGAGTAGAGCCAGCCAGGACTCCTGAATTCTGTCCCTGTTCTACTTTCTAATTGTGGTCACCAAAGCAAGCGTGTCACAGAGATGCCCGTTTCTCCCTGGCCTTCCACATGTGAGCTGGATGTGGCAGCTGCTGCCCTACAGAAGCACCAGCTCGCACACACAGAAATGGAGAAGACGAAGCCCACCAACACACAAG
Organism: Gallinago undulata; assembly: GCA_026546715.1. Classification (NCBI taxonomy): domain Eukaryota; kingdom Metazoa; phylum Chordata; class Aves; order Charadriiformes; family Scolopacidae; genus Gallinago; species Gallinago undulata. Next base: position 4,893,414 of record JAOTQQ010000012.1, on the reverse strand, counting down.
CCAGAGGAGAAAAAGGAAATTTTAGTCACCACAGGTACATGCCAGAAGCTGTTCTCCATTGACATCTTCAGAAAAGAGGGACACAGCAGAAGAAAATTACAGAGCTACAGCTCCCAAGGACTCTACCTCCTGTCCTGAACTCAGATTAGTGGGGGTTTCCATATGGCAGCCTGCAATACGTCAGAGTGATCCCTTAGCTGGCATCAGTACCAGAAAGAGATTCAAGAAGAGCTAATTCATTTTTTCACTTTACAGGTGGAGGGAGGGGAAAAAAATGTAGAGAACTGCAGGAAACGAAAAGTAAGGAAAGCCATCCTCTTAAATGCTTAAGATTCTGGAAGTTTGTAGGTCTGGATCCCTCTCAAACTGCAGAGCTCTTGTGGGCACAGCTGAGCTTCACACTTGCACATTAACTCTGTTCAAAACAAAGGGATTATACAAAGTGCTTAGCTCTAAACAAATAGCCTGAAGTTCTTCAACAGTTGACCTTTTTAACATTTTAAGTAGAGTCCCACAACCAGGACAACTGAACTGCTTCTAGTGAAATCAGTCAAATCCCCTCACCCTCACACCACCTCAAGCACAGCTCTTTAAGGCACTCGGCAAACAGAGATGATGCTAAATGAAATACAACTCCCCAGACAATTTTCATTGCATACCAGGAGTTCATCCATGCTCGTCTGACACTTCTCAAGATTGATCCGTTTAATTGCAACCTTCTCCTTCTTTGGAGCGCAGAAGGCAGCCTGCACCACCGCAGTCGCTCCACTCCCTGCAGGTGAAAAAAGACAGAGAGTTAGCAATATATTCTGGGACTTCAGCAGAAAGGGAGGTCACACAACAAAATTATGGGTGCCAGTGAGTAAAGGCAGCAGAGCCAGGTGAAAACCCAGTGAAGGCAACCCCCCAGGCACTCCAGGGCTGTGCAACTCAGCGGGTCAGCTCAGAAACAAGTGGATTTTTATGAGAGATCATTATAGCTCTGCAGACAAAAAGAAACCAAAAACACTCCAGTCTCCAGCTTACTTACAACAGAGGGGGGATTCTTCTTGTGTGCTTTTAAGTGAAAGGCCGCTGAGGCCACACAGACTTTTAACCTGATGTGTTCACCCAAGGTGTTGAAACAAGCCCCACACTTTGCTACCAACACTAATGAGATTTTTCAAATATTTTTATTTACTAATTGCTGTTCTCATCTCCCCTCATTTTATGCAGAGACACGAGGTAGGCTTCATTCAAGCCTGTTCAGCTCCAGTTCTCACGTAGTAGCACACCTGCCTCGGTGTCTGGGCTGAAAACCACAGCCAGAGAACATTTAAATTTAAATAGGGAAAAAAACAGCATATTTTAATGTACAGTTGTTCCTACTGCTAGAAGTAGCAATAAGGGTCCTGGATTTAAGCTGCTCAGCATTATCACATCCTTTGATATCAAAAGGAGTTTGCACCAGCGAGACTTAAAATCTAGGTTGATGTTAAAGCCCTATTTGTTGGCCTCCAGAAACAGTTGCAACATTCAAGTCTCATCAATAGGACACCTTGTTGCTTTATTTTCTACCCTGATCTTGATTCTCCACATTTACACACTTCACTGAAAAGGAATAAAATCCAATCAGTAAAAAAAGGAGTAGGTGCAAAACAGCTCAAGAGCTCCCTATTGCCAATTTTAAAAATTATTATTTTTAATAATTTTTATTAAAAATAAAGCCACAGCTATTTTGTTCATTAACCCAGGCATAACTCTTGAACCCATCTGGCCTGATGAGGGAGATGGGAACACCTACTCTGCATTTTGAAATAAAACAGCTATTTTAACAGATTCTCCTATTCTTAACACTGTAAAACCTCCCTCCAGATTCTACAATACAGGTCAAGCAAACATTTTGGCAAACTTTTTTTTTTTCCTAGTTTGTTCAGATAAACTGAGGGCAAATCCTTACAATCTCATCTTCAAACAGAGGCTACTGTTTGAAGTAGCCTACAACCACCATCAATAGACTCCTTGGGGTGAGTTGCAGAAAAATCACAGCCAAACTCAAAGCATCAGGTGAGAAAAAAAATCCAGCCCTGAAAGACACAGGAGAAATTGTTCTGTCCAAAGTCACACTGAAATAAGTGACAAAGCCCTGTACTGTGGGACTCCGCTCCTCTGATCTTCAACCATTACTGGCTGTAGTGGAGCTACCGGAGTTTCACTTCACTTTATATGGCATTGCAAGTGTGCCCTGGACAATAGCTCCAGCTTGCCACGGACTCCCTGCACTTAAGAGTTTACATTTTCATGGCAGAAGGCAGGAATGTGCAGAACACAAACCAGCATGATTGCTAAAGCTGTGCTATTTCATGAAGCAAATGGGTTTTTGAAAAGTTCAAGATTGAGGCCACTTATTACTTTCACACATCTTATTTTTCAGAGACTATTCCTTGCAGAGTGCAAAACAAAGCTACCAGGAGAAGGTTAGGTGGAAGAAAAGGATAGCAATAGAGGCAAGAATATTTACAAGGGTCTTTGAAAGCGAAGTTTGAGTACCATAAGCAGGGTCTTGAGCAAAGGATGGAGACAATGGAAGAATCTGGGCAGCCATTAACAAAAAGCACTCAGAAAAAGCAGGGGGAGGTGGTTTTGACAGCTGGCTTTGGCTAGACTGCCAGAAGCAGAGCTGAAATACACAGTATTAAACACAGGACAAACAACCCAAAAGCAAACCTCCACATACACTCCCCTGTGGAGCTTTGTCTGTCAGCAGCAAGATGCAGGACTCAAACAAGAAAGCAGCAGCCCCAGCACAGGTGTATTCCCCACCAGGAGTCCTGCGTTGCCCTGATCTGCTCCTCTCCACCCAGTACCTCCTCCTCTAAACCTTCCTGCTGCTTCTTTGAGGAAAAAAAAGAAAAAAGAAAAGAGTGAAAACACAAAACAAAGTGACTCAAAGATAGCAGAGCATACACAAGTGGTAACAAAAGGCAGGAGAAGTAAGTTTGCATTTCCTAGCACCACTGGTCTCCCTACAGCAATAGCCTTTTGGAAGCCAGGACAAACAAGAAAAACAAACAAACAAACACTTCTGCCTGTATCATTTCTCTGGAAAGAGTCAGATCCCAGAAGAAATGTTGCTGCTGACACATTCAAAGCACCGGTATTATCATTTCTTTCTTTGGATGTCTTGGTGCATAGTAATAGAGGCTGAAAACACAAACCAGATGCTGGAAGAATACATGACTGTACCTCAGAGGACTGTCCTGTCACACAGCCCTTTTCACTCTTCAGTTAGTTTTGCGGTGCATATTTTTGTCTCTAAAGCTACCTGCACGGCCCTCATCACCACAGGAGTATCTGCACCCAAGGACGACTCCTGGATATCTCAGACACCCAAGGAGCTTCCCCCCACAAAATGATGCGCCGGGATTTCTGTGCTAGTTAAATCCAGTTGGTGTAAGTATGGCTAGCAGAGATGCTTCTTACAATCCAGATAGGAAAGATTTGGTCTATGGTAGTGGTTTCACAAGATGACAGTGAAGTCCAGGGTTTTATGGCAGTGATTACACAAAGAATGGCTTTGTGTTTTATTTATTTTTGTGTTTTGGGGGGGGTCTGGTTTTTTTTGTTTGTTTGTTTGTTTTGTTTTTTAAGATGTTACTACCAGAAACAATAGATGCAGACTAATTAAAAGCAGGAGCATGCATTCTACAGCTCCTCCCCAGTCCTCAAGCCTGCCTGATCAATGCTCACTAGGACTTCGGGGCAAAAACTGCTTTTCACTACGTGTTTGGAGAATGCCCCAGCCTACACGGACCTGATCTGTTTATGGTGTATGGCATTATTTGAACAGTAATGAAATCCCAAACTAAATCCTTCTGGGCACATGGCAGGGAATCATCTCAACTCCAGACTCCTCCCATTTAATTCCCTGCTGCTCCTACTTCTCTGGCAGCTCTCTCCAGTTCGATCATCACCTGCTCTCCCCGCTCCCCCCTCACCCACTAATTCGTCATTTCTTTCAGCTCCTCTGTAGCACTTAATTATAGAGAAACAATGAAATCTCAAAAGCGTATCAAGCAAGGATTAAGCCAAGCTGCAGCACGATGTGCCACAAGCAAGCTGCTCTTTGGTAGCAGCGGCGGCGGCGTGCGGCGCTTCTGGGACCAAACAAAGACGGGTTTCCATGCTTCTTTGAGGAGCACAGGAAACATAGCAACACGGGCACTCGGGGCTTCGCAGCCACACAATTTGTTTGTCAAATGCCAGGGTGGCAAGAGAAGGGAAGCAGAGAAGCCGCAGCAAGGATGCTAAACACATCGCTAAGTGAAAACAAGCATAGAGATGACGATGACACCAACGGAGAAAAAAAAACCAAGCCTGGCAAAGAAGTTTTTCAAATTTTAGGAGACAATGAATATATGGGTAAAGGTGGGGAATGAAGTGACTTCCCTGACTTCTATGAATCATAGATTCATAGAAAGGTTTGGGTTGGAAGGGACCTTGGAGATCATCTTGTTCCAACCCCCTGCCCTGGGCAGGGACACCTCCCACCAGACCAGGTTGCTCAAAGCCCCATCGAGCCTGGGCTTGAACACCTCCAAGGATGGGGCATCCACAACTTCTCTGAACCATCCTTAATGAGGAAAAAAACGTCACAAGGGCAGTTTGTGCTGTGGTGAGACAGCTTAGACAACCCAACTTTCCAAGCAGACGCAGATCTGCTGTGATCAGAACCCACCACAGTCCCCAGTGTTGGTCAGCTGTAGGGCAGCACTGGGTTAATGTTCTCGCCCTCGGTTGATGGTTGCTCCCCACCTCGAGAGACTCAGATCAAGGTCAGTGCTGAGGCTCCCCCTCAAGATCAGCTTTCGGAGAAAATTCACTCCCCAGTTAATCTCTTCCCAGCATAACAGCTTAGCAAAACAATGAAAACTGGGCACAGCCAAATGCTGGCTGCTTTTTTCCTGAAAAGCAGGAGATCATTTTGTTGAAGACTGGGAGGAAAGAGACCCCGAGCGGGTATTAGGATCTGTTTAATAACCCCTGCTTTTGCCTCTGTAGGCTCCCTTAGGGTTCCAACCCTTAGGATAGCAGCTGCAAAATTCCTGCATAAAATGGTCATGACCTGCTTTAGGAAACACTGCCTAAGGAAGAAAACATACCCTTTCTAACCCTTCCTTCTTTCATGTTTCTGTGATTAAATGGCTTGTTTCTGAAATAAAACCAACCTTTGAAAGGATGAAAACACCCCAAACCCAAAACTCTCCAAATGCTCGGTTACTGAAACCAGATTTCTCAGGGTAATCTCTTCTGGTCCTCAGGACTTGTGCTGCCTCTACCTTCAGCATCCAGAGCTCCAGCCTGAATTTCTCCTTAAATTGAGAAAAACTCCCTGCAAAAGTCCACCACCAGCCTTCAAGGGAGGTTGGATACCATCTCTTCTGCAGTCACTTGCTGTCACAAAATTTATACGAAGCTTGTTTTTTTTATAAAAAACAAACAAACAAAAACCCTCTGAGGTCTCTGTTAAAGTTATTGGAAAGCACTGATTTCAAGGCTATTTGGAGGAGCGGAAAGACAGAGGTCTGACCTGAGGACACAGCACGTTCATATACACTTTGTTTCCAAAGATAACAGAACCTTTGCAGCCACATAAGGACATCGCAGCTCTCCCAGTAAGACTGGGATGAACTGCACTGATGCCTCCTCCCAGGCGAATGCAATTGAAGCCAGAGGTCCTTTTGGCAGAGATATCTGCTTAAGCAATGGGAACAAGTCATGCCAAATGGTCACAGGACACACATCAAATCCTGGCTCTGAACAGTATTCCCCCACCACCCGCAATGGCTACTTAAAGCAGCTACACTGAGAGGGCTCACCAAAAAAAAAAAAAAAACCCACAACAAAAAAACCCCACCAAAACCACAACAGTGTTACCCAAGATTAAAATTCATCCCACTACTGGAAACTGAGTTTCAGGTACCCTGGGAGATGTGAAAACTTCCCTTCAAGGTAACTCATTTGCTCACAGCTGTTTCAATCAACAGAGGACATCTTCTGTAACAGTCTTGGAGCATCAATCTTTATCTTTATGTGGTATCAAATGCCCTTTGCAGAGGAAATACACTCTTCCAGGGTCAAACGAATGTTGCAAGAAACTTCGGTTGGAAGGTACCTCTGGAGGCCTCTAGCCCACTAGAGCAGGAGTTGAAAACTGCAGGAGCCAAAAGCAGGGCCAAATCCCAAGTTAGAGCAGGTTTCTCAGCCTCAAATTCAGTCTACTTTTGAATACCTTTAACAATAAATATTTCTACAACCTTTTTGGCTGTTCCTGTGTTTGACCACCCACATAGTAAAGCTTTTTTCACCTCCGTATCTAATCAGATTCTTCAACATTGCTTATAGTTACGGCTTTTCACCATGTACCTCTGTGAAGTCCAGCTTCATCTCTTCTACAGCTCCCACTAGATAACTGAGGAGAGCAAGGACATGCCCCCTTAGCTCACTCTTAGAAAAGTGAAGAAATCCCAATCTCCCAGCATCTTCCCATAAGGCATGTTCCCAAGTCTCCTTCACCATTAGAGCACGAGCAGTTGAACATCTCTGCACAACTCTGCTCTCTCCTCTCCCCATTCCCCAGCGCACACACCAGCTCTCTATTTTTAAGCAAGATCTGGAATCCATCCTCCACTATCTGGAGAGCAGTGCCAGAAAGCCACTCGTGACGCAGGCTCTGTTTATAATTGTGCCCCCGGGTTTTCCTCTTATGAACAATACACACAAAACACTTCCCTGCAAGGCTGCTCTGGACCATGCAATGTCTTTCAGGCTCCAGGTACCCAGTGTTAGGTAAAAAGATAAAAATTCAGAACCGTGTCCTGGGGGTTTTGACATGGGGGGTTTGGAACAAGGTGATCTTTTACGTCCCTTCCCACCCAAAGCATTCTAGGATGCTATGATCTCTCGACAGGTTTTATCTTACACCCTGCTGCTTACACCAATCAAGAAAAATCACCTGTTGTGATCAGCCACAGAAGTAGCAAGAGAAGTACAGAGTTTCCTTCACTCCACATCTTTTAATGGGATTACACATCCATCACAATGAGACACGGTCCAGCCATGGAATCACACAAAAACCCCCCTCCAAGGTCTCTCAGTGAAGGATATGACATTAATGGTCCTCACTCCAGGTGACACAGACAGGACACTCCAATCCCAGGAGACCTTTAATGTTTTATAACATTTATAACTGGCTCCATATTCACACCTGCCACGGCAGGCACAGGGTCCGCAACCTCCATCTCCGGATGCTTCAGTTCTTTGACAGCCTCCTGCCAAAGAGCTGTGGGAGCCCTGCTCTGTGGTTAACTCGTTCCAAGGACAATACAGTAATAAAACACGAAGCTACAAAACTGGGAATAGAATTTCTTAAGCATTCTTAAAGAGCACAGAGCAGCTATAGATCTAATTAAACCAGAAATTAAACACCAGATTGCAAACTCAAGACTGATCTTGTATTGCTTGGTCCATTTGCCATAAAAGCAAAGTTATGCCTCTATTTTCTCCACCGCATTTGAGTCTTCTGGTAAGAAGAGAGTCCTCTTGCAAAGAATGAACCTCTTCTATAAACCAGCTAGCAAAAAAGCCTACTCTTAAATTTCTAGCCAGCTCAGTACAGGGTGGGAATACTCCTTTCCCCAAGCAGGACTCGGTAAGAAGAGTCCACTGGATGTCAAAAGCCTTCCTGGCACAAGCCCCACAATTCAGGAAGAGTTAAGTAATGCAATGTTAATGGTCCTTCAATAGGGTCATAGTTCTTCAAGCCATCTCCCTGCTACATGTCAAATTCCTACTACAAAATGGAAGACGCAATCCATACTGACAGCTACAGATAGCATGAATAAAACCAAAGTGAATTCGGAATGGGACTCAGACATATCCCCAGTATCTGATACAGGATGAAAAAAATCTGCTCGTCCACCATGAGGAGAAAGCTTTCACAGGAAAGTGTCATTTACTCAGCCCAGTACTGCAGGAAGAGAGCTGCAAATGTTAATGATGCTAGAAGTGAAATTACAGCCCTGAATCAGCAGGAAGATCCCTTGAGTGCTTCTAGCACTGCTCAAAGTGAACCCAAACAGCAACCCAACTCTGCACGCTGCTGTTAGAAACACTGTGAGCAGCAATGAAACCAGTAAGGGAGAATTCAGACATCTTTGTTCTGTGACCGGTTGAAAAATTTGTGGGAACATAAAGCAAGAGAAGAGCAATCCATGGCCAAGACGACAGAAAAGCTACAAAACCACAAGAGCAAGCAGAGCTCCCCTCCCACGGAGACATGGGGAGCGCAGACATGGAATCCATCTGGGATTCCTGGGAATCTCCTGGGATTCCCCCTACCCCTGGGAAGCTCCTGGAGCTGCACCAGCAGAGCCACACTCGCCCCCAGACATTTCCACCACTAACTCCTGTTTGGGATTTACTACGAGTAGTATTTCCCATAGAAAGGAACCAGAGCTTTACATTCATTTCTCCACCAGCCAAAGGATGACACATCCACAGTGCAAGATGGCAATATCCAATTTAAAACCCCAGTAGAGGCAGTGAAGTGCCAGGTTTAACTTGGTGCATCCTCTCTCAACTCTAGCCATGTACTACTTGATCTACAGCGGAGGTGAAAAGATAGCAAGTGGAGAAGAGGGAAAGAAATACTTGCTAATACAGTGCAGGAAAGAAAGAAATCATCTATTATAACAAAGAAGCATAAGCAAAGCCAGAAAGTGAAAGCAGATTTAACAGAACAGTTGTAAGGAAGCCAATTTTAAAGCCTGTATTTGGGGTGGAAGAAAATCAGCAATCCCCACTGACTATACATCACGGCATAACTGCACCCTCTATATGAAGACAGCCGCACTGAGTGTGTGCACTAGTCCTACAGGCAGGCATAATATTTACAAGACAGTAGCTATTCTCATATTTCTGAGCAAAAGGCTTTTAAAAGAATAGCTCGAGCCTGTTTTAAACAAATTATTCTAAAACTTTGCATTTCCACAAGGCCAATGTCAAAATGTCACCCTGCCCTTCACTAGGGCATAACTGGCATCATTGAATGCGACACGTTCATTCCTCTTTCGGGCTCACCTTGAGCACAGCCAAGCGCTGAGAATGTTTAGCTGGGTTCAAGCCAAAGGTGACTGCACAAACATTAAAATACAGGGCATGTGCTGAACAACACATTGAGAAAGGGTGATAATTGGGAGGTATTATGTCCAGGCACAGAATTAAGGCTTATATACAAATGACTTCTATTTCGCACCAGCACGTCTGATGACCACAGTCTAGACTTTTTAATGAAAGAACTGGAAGGAGGAATGGGACAAACCACAGTTATTACTCATGAAATCCTACGGTTTTTCATTTAAATTGCAGGTGTATCTCTTTGTACTGACCTCTGGTCATTTATTCCAGAACTCAAGTAGTTTGCCAATTCCGTGCAAGTTGCAAGGCCACTTATTTCAAACTACTCACACAGGAGGGATTTGTGTTTTTAAGACTCAGTTGCATGTTTTGCCCAAAACCTGAGAATCTTTGCTCAATCATTTCATGTTGGTACCTGTGGTATCCAACAGACAAGTAATATTCCAGCACTAATCCAGCATGCTCAAAGAATTTCAGAAAATAAGGAGAAGCAGATTTCTGAAAACTCAGCTATCAAATCTGAAATCCAGCCAAAATATTTGAACTGCATGTAAACTTGCTGACAGTGAATTATTCACCATCTTGATGAGAGCTCTCGCTGTTGACAACAGCACTGAAACCCACACATTATGTTCAGAGCTCAGAGGTTTCTGCCCATGTAAGACAATGTCTTGCTCAGGACTCATAATACTCCATGTAGAGCAAAGAACGGCGATAAACCAGTAAAGATCATACAGTCTGGAGGTGTTTCCCCTCCAGTGGTCCACCAGTACAGAAACACTCGACATCGCAAACTTATTGCCCAGGTCTTTAATTCAGTTCTCAGCCTTGAAAGGAGGAATATAAAGCCGTATTCAATCACTTGTAAGAAGTCCAATATCATTTTCAGAGCCATCAGCAACTGATGGCAAATAGCCACGGCTGGGTACATCTCCCTGTGGCCCCATCGAACTCCACCTTATAAATAAATGACTCTCTGATTTCTAAGCTATACAGAGATCTGGCTATTGTAAACTGCACGACTCAATGCCAAGGTCTCTAAAGAAAGGAAGGGGAGTCTTATGGAAATTTTCACCCCACCCCATGCTGCATTGTTCTCTCAAAACTCTTTCGGTATCTCTTAGGCCCTGAACACAGAAAAACATCATCTGTTTTCCCACCTTCGGCAAACATTCAGGTTGGGAATCCTTACGGACAGCTTTGGAGAGGAAACAGTCAGCCTGTCAATACAGCACAGGCCAGGACTGGAAGGGAGGGTGAGGAACAGGGCTGGTGACGCAAAGCATGTCAGTAAGAGATCTGACAAAACTGTCACTGGGGGTCACTCTGCTGTTTGATTTCCCTGATGAACTGCTTCACCTACAGTCCCCGGCTCCTGGTGCACGCAGCAGAGCCAGGCTTTCAGCCGTCTCCCTACGGCCGAGCGCTGCTGAGCACAGCAAAGGATTGCATGGGACTCTACAAGAGATGGAAGAAAATAAAGACAAGAGAAAAAGCCACTGGTCACAGATGGTATCAGCACATTTAATATTCTCCCCAACCTTTTCACTGCAAGCACCAAAGAATGGAGAGATATGGTCAGAGGGTGCTGCTGTGACTGTATGCCCAACCTCCTGCAGCCCCTAGGATACCCCAAATTAGTTGAAAGTAACACACATTCCCATCATACCTTTAAGCAGGTATGATTTAACCTGAAGCTCACCTCAAGAAAAGGACAGAAGCAGTACTGACACCCCGACGGTCTGCAAGGAAGAGACCAGAACCTCACCAGCAAATACAAATACACAAGATACCTGGGTGATTTGGGGAACACCTTTGAGGCCATTTTCCACACGGTAGCAACTACACTGAGCTCCAAGGGCCAGTTACACAAGTCCTGTGTGACCTGCCACATTTACTTAAGATGCTATTAGCATGCCTAAATTAGATTTTCAGTTTGAAACCAATTATATTTATTTGATTTCTTGCCAGCCTCCCTGGCTAATTTAAAGGGCACTGCAGCTATGCAGTATTAATTCTACACGATGGAAAGCAGGCTCAGACATCTCACTTCCAAATGCAGCAATAGTACTGGAGAAAGTTTATCCTTCCCTTTTAATCACTGTCAGTTGCCTTTATGGTATATGCAGCAATGTAAATATCATGCTGGCTGTCATCGGGTATTACCAAGGCTCAAAACACAGCCCTGGTACAGCAGCCAAGCCCAGCATTCTCCTTTCTTCCCTCCCAACCTTTATCTCTGAACTCTGTCTCAACTCTAATTGTCAACTGCAGAGGATATTTTAGTTGGCCAGGATTACACTAAACAGAACAATCCGTCTGCATGCAGTGCAGATGTTTGATAGTACAGTGGTTATTTTAGGTAAATAATCTTTTAAGTATCAGATATGTCCTCTCATGAAGGCTATTATCCTTTCTTTTCAGGGAATAGCTTGATCTAATAAGTCTTTTCTGCATCTATTACTGTGTTCAGCCCACTGGTTAAAAATTACATTCTTTAACCAAGAGTAATGAGAATCATCACGAGCCTTAGGATCTGGACAAATAACTATGCTCAGGCTGCTGGTCCATCAGCTGTTCAAACAAAGATTTGCATTGGTGTGTCATTCAACAGGGGAAGAGTTCATGCTCAAGACACTTCTTCCAGTAAAGTACAATCTGCTTGAAGTCAATACCCAGATATTTCTTAGCTGTTAATACCAAGTTATTTATTAGACAGCATTTGGCATCCTTGATCATAATTTTTACTTTAGTGAAGGGATGGAACTTACAGCCTCGGATTTCAAATTGCTCAGCACACAGCCTTGCAACGTGAGAGACAGAAAGAGGTTAACCTGGAGCACTGTGTGCAGTTCTAGAGTCCTCAGCACAGGAAGGATGTGGACCTGTTGGAAAGAGTCCAAAGAAGGGACAAAAAAATGAGAGCTGGAGCACCTCTGCTATGAAGACAGCCTGAGAGAGTTACAGTTGTTCAGCCAGAAGAAGAGAAGGCTCCAGGGAGACCATATAGCAGCCTTCCAGTACCTAAAAGGTGGGCTACAGGAGAGATGGGGAGGGACTTTTTGTCAGGGAGTGTAGCTACAGGACGAGGGGTAATGTTTTTAAACTGAAAGATAAGAAATTTGGATGAGATCTCAGGAAGTACTTCTTTTCTGTGAGGGTGGTGAGACACCAGAACAGGTTGCCCAGAGAAGCTGTGGTTGCCCCGTCCCTGGAGGTGTTCAAGCTCAGGCTGAATGGGGCTTTGAGCAACCTGGTCTACTGGGAAGCACCTCTGCCCATACCAGGGGGTCTGGAACTCGATGATCTTTAAGGTCCCTTACAACCCAAACCATTCTATACTTCTATGAAATGGCACAGGAGATGACGTTCTTACAGATGAGGACATACAACACATCAAGTTTTTAAAGGACTCGTTTTCCACTAGCAGTTCTTAAGGAATCACAAATCAGAGACGTTTGTAGCCCTTTAAGGTTTGGAGATAGCACAAACACCACATTGCAGCTCTCCTGTGCCTTCACTAGGAAGTGTCCTTGCAGATACAGCCTGAATGTAAAGCAAGTAGCATAAAAAAAGCCCACTGAGCTATAGACACATGCTATGAAAGAGAAGGCATTGTTACTCCCCACTGTCGCAGGGAATCCATTAAGCAGCTGTTTCATACAGCAATGACAGGGTCACACGGAGGTTCGAGTGTTTAATAGAACGTGTGCCTGTAATTCCCCCCTGCACCATTTCAAACACAAGCACTCATTAATTTGGTATAGGGATTATACAATCTGGCATCAGCTATAGCAGGGAGCTGGACCCCATGACCCTGCGAGTCCTTTCCAGCTCTGCATCTCAGCAAAATAAGTGACAGTAGCTTTCCGGTTTTGTTTGGAAAATTGACATAATGAAATCCATCTCTGGGGATTTTGCAGGCAAGGTGTTTATTCCGTAACAAGAAGCATCTTATTTATGAGTTTTTAAACCATCAAGATAATCTAATATTGTGTTGCCTGCCTGAAGCTGGAGATGGCCTGAAATGCCCGACTGCTGTTTCAGCTGCCCCACTTACCTCAACAGGTACCAGCTCTGAGCACAACCAGCTCATTTTCTTAAGAAAAACATATTATTTAAGTGTGCTCATCCCATGGCCATTAACTTGCTCTCTCACTTTTTCAAATGCCATCATCTTCCACTACTCTCTGCTCCGTTTTCAAAACTTCCTTTTCAGAGAGCAGCCCAAGAAAATGGACTTAAAAATCCCCTGAAGACCAAAAATGAGCAAAAGCCTAACTTAGACCGAATCAAAAATGAAAATGCATAACCTACCCAACAGTAACTATGGAGCTTTCATCCATAATGTAGGAAAACTTCAGATTTACAAAACATATGTTGAATTGCCACAAGATGCAATAATCTCATGCCTTGACCACAAGAATGTAAATACAATTCCACATTCACAACTTTTTTTTTTTTTAGAATATTTTCCTATTTGACAACACTCTCCCTTCTAACAAACTGTAAAATTCATCAATTAACTCTGATCTATGACAAATAGCAACTTACCCTCTACTCACTCACTGTGTGGAAGAAGTTATCACAGAACACACCATGTGCTCAGAAGACTCAGTGTTGTACTCAAGGTCAAAAATCTCACTCTGCAGTTTTAACTTAATTAACAATTCTGTGGATCGATGAAAAGGAAACAGACCATCCTCCGACACAACTTTATTAATAGCAAGGTGCTAGCAGTAAAATAAGAGTAAAGTTTGTGCTTAAATTACCATTCGTGACTATAAAGCAGTAAAATTTTGGCAAAACCGAAGGAGAATTTACTACAGTAAGTAAGAGATGATCACTGAAGTATTTCAGCTCTCACTACTCTTTAACAGCTGCTCGTACCTTTTCTCTCCAGGATGAATTTACATAGGCTCATTTCCTGCCTGAAGGAAATATCCGTTTGAGAGAATGCTATAAAGTCAGCTTAGCATGAAACAGCGAAATGAAACAAAACAAGAAATTTCTCTCCTCCACCCTCAACTCAGTAGCTCCCAAGACAAAACGGATGGGGCAGAAAATTGAAATTTGGCCAGAAACTAAAACCTTATTCAGAAGAGCTTTTCTGTATTCCCTAAAAACACATTTTAATTTGCCTGAGTTTTAAGAGTTTGAGTGTTGTTTCCACACGCATGCAGTACAAGCTGTATAAAACTTTGATGTGTGGAGGGAAGACTCGGTTAATTTGACAATTCAGTGAGAACGTGAATCAGTGCCGTGGATTTACTCTGTACTTCATTTAGGGGTGGGATTTGCAAAGCCTTTAAGACTTGAGGACAGCTGTCCTCTGGGGCCTTCCCAGTGTACAGAACCAAGGAGGTTTAAGAAATCCTTGCAAGGTGTGTTAGGCTCTGGTTTGGTGGAGGTTGACACACAAATCATTAATATTTTTGGGGGGGGAGGAATAGAGTTCTTTAATTGCAAGAAAACCCATGTTAAAAAAATCTGCATGCAGTGGCACATATCAGGAACCGGTGATCTTCAGGAACCTTGGGGAGTGGTGAAGGTAAGGACTTGGGGTAAAAAAAAAAAAAAAAATGTTACTGGATGTTGTAGCTATTGAGTAGGGGTGAAAAGAGATACTGGATTTTTTAACTTTTGCATTTGGATCACCACAAATCCCTACCTGCTTGTACTATGTGATGGGACCACGTGATCTGCTTAAAAACAAGCAATATGCAGGCTGTGATGATTAACATGAGAACCCCACAAATAAGTGGTATTTCAAGGCAAACAAAGCATCCAGACAACCACAGGGACCAAACTTAGAGCTGACAGAACCCCACACTAAGGTAGTCCCTTCATTTGAATTCAGGCACGAGAGGAACACAAGAAATACTGAAGTGGCATCATGGGTTTAGTCAGGTATCTGTAACCCCAGTGTCACTGAGCTGTATTTACACTATTTGCTACAGTGACCTTGTCTTACTGAGACAAGTTTGATTTTGTTCTTAGCATGGCTCCATCAGCATATGCCTTATTTTGCACATTCAAGGTACATCTCCTCTCATGCACCAAGAGAGGTGACCTTCTGGTAAAGAACCTGGACTGTCCATCAGCCAGGGACCTAACCCTGCCTCCGAGACCTTCCCAGAGGCTGCTGGAAAGACAAACAGAGTTTGATGGTTTTTTAGAAATGTCAAGACTGAACTCCCATTGGTGAAGTCACAGGAAACTGCAGCAACTTTGAGAGCCAAGTTCTTCATATCTGCACATATCTCACATGTTTGATTTTTTAAAGGGAGTGCAGGGTAATAGGCTAAATGCATCTGGAAAGCCCCAGGATCCTGATATTTCAAAGATTTTGCAATGCCAAATTCCACTGCTCCAACAGCTATTCTTCTATACCCACAAAGCTCTCAAATCTGTCTCTCCCTATTAAGAAAGTTTAATAACACCAAGTTTACAAGCACTCCATTAGCATGTCCACAGCTAAATTTACTGCTGCAGAGATTTACGATGGATATCCTGTATTGTAGGGGAAAATATTCCAAGAAAATTTGACCAAAATGCAGTTTTTCACAATTCACCAACACAATCAGCAATAAGAACCAATGTTATTGCCCATCAGTTTAAACAGCTCCAACTTTCATTAAAAGATTACATCTCTAGACACTGACTTGGTGGGCAAGCTGCTAACATTCAGAAATAAAATAGATGCTGCCAAGTTTAAATAGATGAATGTTCTAGAGAAGAGTTGATCCTCTCCAAGATTTCATCAGTTGCAGAAGGAAGGAGGCTCCCAGGCATGCATTTGTCAGTCAGCACATACACCCCTCAGGTGTGCTCAGGAGCACAGCGCCTCCAAATTTCCCACCACTACCCAAGATATTTGCATAAAATTGAAACTATTTAAATGGTATTCTTGAGAAATAAAAATGTTAAACATTATTCAGTCCAGAAATCTACCACATAGAACTCAACAACAGGAAAGTGTGAACTATTTCTACATGAAACACACCCTTTTTTTTTTCATTATACCTCAGAATAGCTGAAAGCAGCAGGAACCATCTACTGCCCTCCCCTCAAATCAGCAGGCAAGGCTTCGATAAAAAACCCAATGTATTCTTCCCATCCAGCCTCTTTCACCGCCACTTGGCTTTGTATGTCCTCAGTCTGCTTCCTTGTGCATTTTATCCTCCTTATTTGAGAGCAAACAACAGAAACATTAAACAGACACACACAACTAAACACCTTTTGCTTCTACTTCCCAAGAGGTGAAGATCAACTCAATTTAGCCCTATTTTAGTAGGGTGGTAGTATCAAAGGTCTTAAAGAAATGAGATGTGCCAAGTATCCAAAAGAAAGGTTGCCTGGATGCAGAAGTAACCTGGATGTTCAGTTTCATTCTAGAATACACAGAAATATATATATATTTCTGTGTCCAAACAGCTGAAAAACTGCATTGACGAGCATCGCCCAACTTCAGTGCCCAAGCAGATCAAGTGCCATGAATGACTGCTAACATTTTTTTAAAATAGACCTACGTTCCCTCAAAGTTAGTTTTATACAAGCTTTAACATAATATAAAACAACAAAAAGGCTTTTCTACCAACTTTAAATGGAAAAAGTTTACACATGAGCACACAAAGCAAGTCTTCAAATGAATTAACCAGCTTAAATACTGGGAATACGCTGGAGGAATCAATTTTGTTTAGCTAAGCTTGGGGGGAGGAGTGGGAACCCGCGAGGAAATGCTAAACCAAAACATATGGCATGAAGACTGAAGTCTAAACACTCAATTTAGTTCTTTAGCAGTTATATTTTATAGCGCGTAACGTTTTTCTTGAATGGGTTTTAAATAGCTAGGCATATGAAACTGGCTGCAGCCAGCACACAAGGCTCACAGGTAATAATAAACACCATGCTCCAAAAAAAAAAAACCTGGACAGGAGCCTCCCATTCCAGCCTGGGTTTTACATCCCAAGATTTTGATCATACCGGTAAGCACTTACAGGCTGTGCTTTTTCAATGGCAGTGCTTCTTCAATACATGAGAAAACTACACAAGCACAAGATGGGTGAACACAAACATTTTCACAGAATTAAGAAAATTTTCCTCAAATTTTAAGACTTTCCTCTATACCCACACACAAAAAAATTCTCCCCTGCACACATACATATGCTCATATACACAGGTTGGAAAGAACATGGCTAAAAATCTAAATATTCGAAGATCAACATATTCACAGGCAAAGCCCAATCTAAAAGCTACAAAAACCGCAGTCATGAAAAAAAAACCCTAATCGTTCAGTAAATGGTAACTTCAATTTTCAATTTAAGCTTGATTTCTGAGGGGAGAAGAAGCTCCCACCACATCTGTTCGAGCAGCCTGCATTGTCCCCATCACTACGAAGGAATCTGCCAAGGGAGAAAGGGCACAGGAACAGAGCAAGGGAGCACTCCCACCACTAATTTATCTTCTGTTTCTGGCACAGGCTGTTCACAGCAAAGAGGATGCTCCTAAATCAAACAGCCACAGCCAGCATGGCTCCCATCTCTCAAAAAAAGTAGCAAAATGAGAATGACCCAGTTCCAACCAACTTCGCTACCACTAACCAGCATTTCCAACAGGAATTGAGAGATCCAAGGGAAGCTGTGTTTGCAGGTATCTGATCAGCTCAAGCAGCAGGAGATTATTTTTTTCAGGCTTCAAAAAGAAGACGGCTGTGATTTACCTGCAATCCACGCTTGGAAAACCACCTTCACAACCACCAGCACGGACTACATTTTTCTTTTTAGGTGAAAATTCAGATTTCTCCAGAGGCAGTATTCACCTGCAAAGACTATCGCTACTCTGGGTGTTTCATAGAAATGCTTTACAAATTGCTTCTCCTACCCCACCTCCATTTTATCTTTTTTTTTTTTAAATTAAAGTGAGGTTATGATCCTGAACAAGGTTCCTTGATTCAGTGGAACAGAAGTTATTTATCCTAAGGAGGCTACTCAGCAGTTACTAACACTAGCCAAGCATGCTACAGGCAGGCATTAATCCATACCTTTATGGTGGCGTGAGTCATCCCCAATGCTGAGTAATCTTTTTTTTTTTATTTTTAACAAGAATCAGCAGGACAGTTCCAGAGGAGAAGTTCTCTTTACAGGTAGAAAACTTGCTCTTTCAACTCCTGCCCCAAAACAGTACAGAGCCATCCACATCAAATCAAAATCATGTATAGCTGTTTTCAGGCCAAACCAGTAGAAATTAAGGAATTGGACTAGACATTGATTTCCTTTGTTGTGATGGGGAAAAATAGCTGAGCTGGTAATCTACCGAATGTCAGAATCTAAATGTAAAGAGCAACATTCTTCATCAGGAAACACGTTAAATCCTTTAAAAGCACCCGTGCAAGGTTCAATTCCTTCCACACCAGGATGCCTCTTTGTTCCCTGCTGAAAAACTTTTATAGCTCTACAGGAGTAAAGAAGTTAAAAAAAAAAAAACCCTTGAGGTTTACAGGAGACACGAAGCAGGACACAAGACAGTCCAGCTCAGTTAACACAGTGACATTTTGTCCCACAAATCATATACGTGCTAGGGAACTTGCGTCACATCTCCATCCAGGACGCTGGCAGCCACACCAATGTTTGAAATGAGTAAAGAGGGGGATGGGAAAGTTAAAAAGAGAAACCATATGTTTGCAATATACACATTTCAGTGTACATTCCATCACACACCAGAAGGCCAATATCCAGAAACTCAGTTTACAGAAGGACAGGAAAAAGACACAGAGGAAATCAAATACTTCTTTCCTGATTTCTCCACAAAATTCTGTCAGTTAACATGAGACGAGGACACATCTCTGTGCTCCTCCTAATACTTGGAGGCTGTAGGATGTGAGTCTCCAGCAGCAAGTTCTCGTAAGAGCAGAATTCCCTTTTGTTCCCATCCCACTCTGCTCCTCAGCTACAAAGAGGCAGATTGTCCATTTGTTACTATTCTTGGATACTCAAGCTCAAATCCTTGCTTTGTGCTACCAGAGCACCCCTTTGCAAGCTCCCAGAGGGGTGGGGGGGTGGTGAAACTGGATCCAGTGGATCCAGCTCCCTTTCTCAGGTAAATGGGTAGCATGTTCTCCCCATTCCTCCCTGCACCTTTACCTCCTGCTCCTCAAAGGGGCTGAACATCATCTTCCCCAGGGCGCGTTTTCTAAAGGAGGTTTAAAGGATTGATCTGTAAGATTACACCTTCTCGGTCTTTACAAGGAGTTTGTCTCCTTCCCAAAGCACTGCTGCTTCCACTGAGCAACGGGAGAAGACAAAGCCCGATCTCACAGAGCAACAGGGATTTCCAGAAGGATTCCCCCCCCTCCACAGCTTTAGTTCCTTCCTACTTTTAAACAATGCCAAGAATTTAATCTCTTAAAACAGCATTTTCACAAACTCTCCCACCCTCCTTAACCGAAAACAAGTCTCCCCATGAGGCAGAGATGGAAGGCCCAGGCATGACAGCACTACATCATTCATAAACTTCAAATAAAAGCAATCCATAAAGATTACTCTAAAAATTAACCTCCACCCTAAAAGAAGGTGGCCTGCCCTGCCACCTTCTGCTTTATTCTGTGCCTGTGGAGAGCAAGGCTGGAGGCACTGACCTTAGAGTCACCTGTGGCACCACCTCAGATGTGTCACATACTCGCCCTAGAGCACTATATCCCTCAAACACACACCCCAACAAAATGGTTGAGACAGCCAATAAATCAGTACAGCGGGAGGCCTTTGGTAAATGTGCAGTTTAAAGTCGAGAGAGCCGGGGGGGGAGGGTAAGGGGGGTGTGTGTGTGTGAAAATAATCATTTAATGTAGAGAAGGGCTGGGGCCGCGAGCTGTGAGGACAATGAATGAAAATTCACTGCAGCAGCAAAAACCCAGGATACAAGGCTCTTTCAGCAGTGCTGTAAAACCCTCCGACCCTCGCACAGATCAAAGCAACACAGGGCTTCAAAACTGCCGAGAGAGGAGTCATCCCCCTGAAATGAAAGGGGATGCCCTGGAAGGAGAAAGCCTGCGTAAACTGTGGAGTTTGCTCCCACACACCCAACACATCCGACTTCGAGGGGTGACGGGCAGAGAGAAGAGCCCCCAGAGACCCCATCCCACTCCATCCCCTCAGCCAGGCATGAGGCGAGGAGAGAGGAAAAGGCTGGAGATGAGCCCCTTGACAGGGGGGGTGCCCCCCATGATAGCCCCAAGCCTCTTCTGGGGGGTGACGAGGAGCAGACCCACGGCCCCTCTGCAGGTCCCACACACGCGTGAGGAGGGGGAGCAGCCCCCCTGCACCCACCCGGCTGCTCCCTGAGCACAGCCCACGGCGGGGGGGATGGTGGGAGGGAAACCTACAGACAGCCCCCCTTGGAGGGGGAAGGGGGGACAGCCCCACACACCTCCCTCAGTAAAGGGGTCTCCCAGACTCCCACGCCCCTCGGGGCAGGGGAGGTGGAGTGGGGGGCGAACGGAGGGGGCAAACCTCCCCTCACACCCTCCCCACAGGCACATTGCTGGTGTGTCACACACTCGTGTGTGACAGGACCCTCCTCAACGGAGGCGGGTGGGGTCGACGACAGGCACTACCCCCACCCCCTCCCTTCCCTCAGCGAAGACACACACTCCCCTCAGCGAGGGGGTGCCCCACACACACCCCTCCGCAGCGCCCACCGACAGCGGGCGCCGACCGAGCCCCGACCCCCGTCCCGCCCCGCCGCTGCCGCTCACCGATAACCTCCTGCAACTCGTAGTCATCCTTGTTGATGGACCAGGGCAGCGCACTGGGGTCCTCGGCCATGGCCGCGCCGCGCCCGCCGCCCTCCCTCCCTCTGCGCCGCGAGGGGGAGCGCCACGCAGGAG
The DNA here is from genome assembly GCA_026546715.1 of Gallinago undulata. NCBI lineage: Eukaryota > Metazoa > Chordata > Aves > Charadriiformes > Scolopacidae > Gallinago > Gallinago undulata. The sequence continues at coordinate 4,872,353 of JAOTQQ010000012.1, read as the reverse complement.
CGAGGGAACAGAGAGACGAGGAGAGGGGCAGCTACTGCTGCTCCGCACGGCCCGGCCGCCCCGACGCCCCAGCCGAGCCCGCTTTCCCCCGCCGGGAAGCGGCACCCGCGACCCGGCCGCCGCCTCCGCCGCTACCGCCGGCCAAACTTTGCCTGCTCCCTCCACCTGCCCATGCCCAGAGCGCGCTGACGTCACCCGCGCACGCCGCCGTGCGCACGCCCCGCCCGCCACACCGGGGGGGAGAGGGGGGGAAGGGAAGCGCCGCCTGCCGCCATCTTGAGTGTGGCACCCCGCCGCCACCGCCGCCACACCACCAACCCGTCACGATTCGCTCAGCTGTCACCGCCACCACCCTCGGGAGACGTGCCGGTGCGGCGGGCTGAGCGGATGGCGGAGTGGGGGTAGTCTGTAAGGAGGAGAAAGGGAAGGGCGCGGGTGACACACACAAGATGGCGGCGTCCACCCGCATCTTCCCCTCCTGAGGCGGGAGGCAAGAGTTTAAGAGTCACTGCGGGCTGTGATTGGCTGCCGATCACCGAACCTGCCGCTCCCATTGGCGGAGAGGCTGTCAATCGCGTCTTGTCCTTCTCCAGGGTCCTTTCGCCCTGCGGAGACCCTGGTTGGGGCTGGGAGCGAAGGCCGGGGAGCGGCGGGAAGGGGCAGGCGGGCCAGGGCCAGGGCCCCGCCATGAGGGGGTTCAGAGCCGGGCGGGCGGGAGCAGGCCCTGGGCGCAGCTTGCCGGCAGCCAGCATGCCAAATGTGGGGGCAGCTGGCCGCTGCGGCAGCTCTGGTGTGTCTGCCTGGTGTGACAGACATATTGGAACCCACGACATGGAAGGATGGAAAGCGATGAAAGGGCCTTGCCCAGATTTGGTCCAGGAGGGACATCCTGAGGGAGCGAGGACCAAACCACTTCCTTCTGTCTCCTTTTCCCCGCTGGCTGTGGCTCTGCAGTGAGCAGGTGTGGAGCCCGGCCCAGGCGCTTCAGGGATCCACATTCCGTGTTTAAAAATAGGTCCCTGGGGTTAGGATGGGTATGGAGGAATCAGAAAGTTCTGCTTTTCTCCTCGCCGCCTCCGAGAATGAGCAGTTCTCCAGTTTCCCAGCTGCCGGATGCTTTTGCTTGCTCCACACTGCAATTTCACCACGCGTGGATATGTCCCAACACTTTTATCCTACAGTTCATGGCCCCCGAGTCCATACCTGGAGCTTAATTGATCTGGATGCATTCAGAATGGGGGGAAAAAAAAAGATTAAAAGAGTGAGGAATAAGAGGCTAATTGGTACCATGAAGCCACAAAGGCTGCTACATTTAGGTTTCAAATGTTTGTAGTTTGGGGATCTATTTTTTTTTTCTCGCACAAAATAGATGAAACGGTGCATCACTCACTAACATCAGACGTGATAGTTACCATCAGGAGAATGGATTGGGAATTTCTGTATCAGGTTTAATTCTTCTTTGCTGGTCACTGTTCTTGTAGCTTGATGTCAGGCCCTACTGTGAGTCAAAGAACATCAGTTATACATATTTTTAGCTTATTAGGACAAATTCCTGAGATGCCTCTGATGAACCGGGCTTTGTACAGGGCCACTGTACCCTGCCAAATGTGTGGTGTGACTCCAGTATTTTCCCTTGTGCTACCTATTGCAGGACACTAACTCCTTCCTTCTACTCTCTTTTTTTTTGTCCTACAGAAGCAAGAGGCCCCCAGTCCCATCGCGTTTGCTGCCCTGCAGGAACTTAACAACGATGGTCAGAGCTTCCAGCTGAAAAGCTGTTTGTTTTTCCTACTTGTCTGTGTTAAACATTCCTCTGCTGAGCAGTTTTTAATATTTGCTAAATATGCTTTAATTACTTCCCAGAACTGTCTCTGTGATCTTTTAACCACGTTATAAAAGGAGATTATATAGCAACTAAAAACAGGTCTTACCCCAGAGCGTGCACTTGGGTAGCCAATGTCATAGTTCTGATAGCTAACATCATGTTAAAAATGGGTCTGAGCCAGGCATCAACAACAAAAAGGGACTTATATATGCTTTATTTTACCAGTGTTTTTAAAGTCAGAACCATATTTGGAATTCTCTTATTTTAGGCTGGAAATCCTCCCCCTGACGGCCATGCTAAAACTCCGATTGATTTAGATCAATGGGGCAGGATTAGGCCCACAATGATCCCTGTTCTTCCAGAGCTACCATAGACTTTGATCAAAATTAAAACTTAGAACGTGCGCCGACAAGAGCAGGAGTGGCCACAGGAGCATATACAGATGAACGCTGTGTTTTAGTTTTCTAGCTCTGCAGTGAAAAATGCATTTCCATACTTCTAAACCTGTCATTCACATAGAATCCAGGTCCCACAAAATTTATATTATTTTTCACATTTGTGTTATTTTTTACATTTTTACTCAGCATTTTGGGTCCCTCAAGAATCAGCATTGCTGTTGCATTCATTCATTCAGCGGGTTGTTTCATGAGGGATGAAAAAATGGAGCTGGCTTCCACAAAGATCTTAATCCTTAGCCCACTTCAAATCTCCAAGCATCACCTCCTGTTTCATTCTTAACATTCTGCTCATCTTAGTTTTTCCTGATTTGCTTTATTTTGCCTGTCTCATGTAGGTTGTAAGCTCTTCAGGGCAGAGGCAAAGTCGCTATTTTTAAAAGAGCCTGTGAAGTGGTGCTGCTGGATCAAGTGGTTTGTTGTAATAACAAAAAAAAATGAGTAGAAATATGAACTGGAAAAGCAGTTTCCTGGTGTATCCACCTCTGCTCTGGACCAGGCTTCAGGGGAGACTGAGAAGTGGGGAAAACTCCAGCCATCTTTCAGGTGGGAAGGCTGCCGACCGAGAAAAAGCCTCAGAGCTGGGCTTCCTGTATTTTTTGACTTCCAGTAAAACTCCACGGCGATTCGAGCGGGCAGTGCCCTCCTCCCATTGACCATGGCTGGGGAGTAAAGGCCTTCTTCTGACACCTGCCTTTCGCTGGTGTCCCCGGGGCTCACATTGCCCATCGCCTTTGCACAACAGGCACACGACGTGTGCATTCGCACAAAACGCTCTCATTCTCGTAAGGCACATGGTTTCCTGCCTTTGTGGGCCAATTACTCATTGTTTCAATTAAACTTACTGGAACTATCCAGCTTTTTTTTTTCCTTTTTTTTTGCCACCAGCTATCATGAAACTGATGTTTAGTGCATAGATTGGTGATTTTAATACTCAGCGCGCAAACGTTAGTAGCTTCAGTGCCTGTAAAGGATCCTCCTTGGTGGTTGATGGTGATCATCAAATGGTTTGGGTTGGAAGGGACCTTAAAGATAATCTAGTTCCAACCCCCCTCCTATGGGCAGGGACACCTCCCACTGGAGCAGATTCATCCTCATTGCGAACATAAACTAACTTCATTTATAGTTGGGTTGTAGAAAACTAGTCTAAACTAGAGTAGAACCAGAGTAAACTCTAGCTTGCACTGCAGATTTCATCTTACGATTCAATCATATATCAGATATATCAGGGCTCTCCAATATATCATTTTCTTCTTGTTCCAGTTGAAGTTGCTTTTTCACACCAGCCCCGCAGCGGCATTTGCTGTCACAGTTCAGTAGCGTTTGGGGCCACAGCGTTTCTAGTTAAAGGCTTTTTAAGGCCTCATAAACTGCTGCTTGTAAGTGACTGTGCATTAGCCACCAGGATTCTTGCACACAATAGCAGCTCATGTGCTCATTGAACTGCTTGGTACGGGCAGGGTGGGCTGAAGCAGAGGGGGAGCCCCACAGCGCCTGGCCTATTGCGTTTGGCATCGGGCAAGCGCGCGTCCGCAGGCAGAGTGCCCGACCTTGTGTCACTACAGAATTTGCCCTCTGTTCTTTCTTCATGGAAACACTTCCAGGTTTATTGAAGGGCCCTCACTCTATCAAACAGCAGCTGATTATTTGACAAAGTACAAGGCAGTTTCCTCTCTTAGCCAACAAAGGCAGGCGCTACGCTTTTATCTGCAGGGATTTCCCCCTGGCAGCTCTGCTTTGGGTTTTGAGAAACCAGGCAAGGACCCTGCCGTGGAGGAGGGAGCAGTGATTTAAACCACTCCAGCTGGAGCAAGTTTTTTAATAATAGTTGTTTTCAAAACACAAGCTAAATGCCAGTCTAAACCACACCGGCAGGTTTTCCTAAGTGAACCCGTGTACTACCATGTATCTCCGCCCCGTCGTTGAGTGCCTGTGTGCTAAGTCATTTTAAATTCACCTTTGAGGTCACTTTGAAGTCAAGTAGCTGAAGGCCCGGTTCTAACAGGTGAATTCTGGTTCTCACAGTGTGTTTACTGAAACCAGCTTTTGGTCTGCAAACACCCTTCTTATCCCATCACTGCTGCCTTTCAACAGAAACTCTGTGCTGTTCTCTTACTTCCTCTGCTGAAAATACCCCCTGGATTTTAAGCTGCAGGAAACAAGCAAAGAGTTTATGACCAAGACATTATTTTTCTTCTTAGTCTTTTCTTCTAAGTTTATGATTTTTTAGTATACAAATTGAAAGGCAGTTAACCCTCTCTGTAACAAATTACAGCTTTGCTGCCTCCTTCAAATCGAATATAAAATCGATGCTTGGTTTAAGACATAATTATAACAAGACCTTGATTACCACATACCTGAACCACAGTTTAATAACAGGCTCCTGCTGTGCTCTGGTTTACAATAACGCTTCCTTCATACTGCTTTGTCTTTATGGAAGCTCATGAAAGACATTTCACATGCCCACACCTCTTTCCGCCCTGGGAATGTCACAGCTTCTAAGGGCAGAAAGGTTTTTCCACTGGCCTTTTCTGTGGAGGGTGAATCTTGATTGAGAATGTGTTTCGTATCTTTCCCCCTTCTTTTTGAAAGTGCAAAATAAGGGTGGTGCAAGCTCCAGACCCTGCAGAGAAGCGGGTACACCTGGCCTGAATCCTCTTTTGCTGTTGATGAAGGACCATTGGTTCTATTGCACAAAGCTTTGTGTGTGTGTATTTAAGACCATTTTGGTCATTTTATTATTCATCAAAACTCTTCTAGAAGAATTCTCAGTCTGGACAAAACTCCTGACAGAAATCAGCTTAGCAATGCTGGAGAAGATCCCCTCCTGGCCACTTGCTGTTGCAGCAGGAGTCCCAAGTGCCCCAGGGTATTTAAATCCCCTTCTGAGGCTGTGGCAGGACTGAACGCAGAAAGCAGCTTTTGGAGGAGACACTGCTGCTCTCAGGTGATACAGCACGGATATTCTCTCAGCTGGGAGTGCTGGGACTCAATTTACAGCTGGCAAACTTTGCAGAAATAAAATAAGACATCTTTTATGACATTAACAATGAAGCAAGAGGAATTCTTTTAGAAGGCAGCAAGAAGAGAAATTCTAGGAATAGAAAGATAGGGTTGAATAAGATTTCATTCACTTCTCGCCATCTGGGAATAAGATTTGTGAGGGAATATTGTTCTTATCCTTATAAATGGCCAGTATCTTCTGACACCCAGCTAAGCTCAGGCCAGGCAAGGTTTGTGGTTCACATTAGCAGATTCTAATGACATGAGTTTACAATAATAGTCTAATAGTTCAGTGTAACAGTGACTCATGGCTTAGTACTGTGGTTATAGGAATGTAAAGAGATCTCATTTGAAAAAAAAAATAATCTATTTGGATAGTTCACATCCTTTCCTCCCTACTCACAAATTCCTGTGTCATTGACTGCTGGCTGCTAAAAATAGGATCCTTTTTGTGTATCTGAAGTAAAGGAAAACCTAGAATCAGAGAGACAGTGGGAGGGCACCAAGGTCCTTAACATACAGCGCCTTCGGGAAATATTTGTCATGAAAGCTCTCTGAGAGCGCAGGAATGTTTTGAAAGGATGGAAACAATCTAAGAAGATATTTTGCTGGAAGAAGAAGAGTTAATGAATCGCAGCAGCTCCCAGCTTCGATATTTTGCACCATGGGGATGGGAAGGCTCATGTATTTGTTGGATGTAGGACCAAGCTACACTTCCATCTTGGAGAAGCTCTCCCACTCCAGCAGCAGGAGAGGAGAAAGCTTCAGGAAACACCCTGGGAGCAGCCCTCTGGGCTGGTGAGGAGCCAGAGAGGAGCCACAAGAGAAGGAGACTCTCTAGGTGTCACCTGAAGTCATGCACATCCCTTAAGGACAACAGTAGGACAGGGGAACTGGGAGCCATGAGCAAGGTATCTGTGACTTAAATGGATTCCCACCACCACCCCTTTGAAACAACAAAAAAAAAAAATCTCCGCATGGCATCTCAGGAACAAACAGCTAAAGTGTGAAATGATGTGGCAGGGAAAGCTGTCACAGAGAATCAGAAATTGATTTAATGGAGAAAAATTGGCTGCTGCATAATTTGTGGAGAATTGTAGCTGAGAGAGAGAGATCCCCAGCTCCTAAGGGCTCCGCTGCGGGCACCGTCTGGCGTAAGGTGCGGAAAGCAAAATTTCATCGCTGGTAATTCTACATGTGCTGAATGCTTCCTCTTCAATACCCAACAATTAAAATCAATGACAGGATGCTAGGTAACAAAAGGAAATGACTGATCAATATGCATGTGCTGGAGCTGGAGAAAAAACCCGCCTGCTGAGAGCAGCATGCTGATGAGGCAAGATTTCTGAGAGCTCAGAGAGAAAATCTTAAAAGCTTCCCGTCCCCGATGCTCGATAAAACAATGCGGCTGAGCAGACGCCAGACGTGGTGCCAGGAGAGGTTAACTCACCAAGGAGGCTAAAGAATAACTGTTAGGAAAAAGAGGGAATATTCCTTTTTAGACTAAATAGCTTTAGAGTGGAAAAAAAAAAAAAAAAGAAAAAAAAAAGGTAATGCTTCTCTTCTTGGCCATTCTTTCTAAAGATCTCAAAAGCCATTTACTGATACTGAAAAATTCTGTTCTTTGAATACCCATGTGAGGTTTTAGAGATGCTGAGATGCTGACATTTTAAGGCCAATGTCCATTTTAGTCCTCAGCTTGAAGCACTTTAAATCTCATTTCCATGCATATTTCAGTGGAGGGTGTCTGCCAAGTGCTGCCAAAAATCAAATGCTAAACCTTCCACGATTCAGTAGTCCTAGATCAGTCACCCAAATTTCGGAAGGCTTTTGAAAACGTTGCTGTGGAGCAGCGCATAGGCTCTGCCATGGCTCCGGCAGGACAGGGAATGGCACCTTCGGGTTCACGTACCCACGTTTTTATCCCTCGTGAATGGTATTTTTTGTTTCTGAGGCTACGAGCCTCGTAAACTGGCGCACGAGCAGTTAAGCACCTTAGGACTTGCGGCTCTTATTATTTCTGCTGACACAAAGAGAAGGCAAACAGAGCTGGAGATTAGAGGCAGAAAAATGCTGCAAAAAACTTTGTGACAGTTCACTTCATCATCACCCCCATGGGTGCCTGAACATATTTCCCATGAGTCCATCTTTTTCCTCACTTTGCTTAATCACAGAATGATATGGGGTTGGAAGGGACCTCTGGAGATCACCTAGTCCAACCCCCCTGCCACCCAGAGCAGGTTGCACAGGAACTTGTCCAGGCAGGTTTTGAATGTTTCCAGGGACGGAGACTCCACCGCCTCTCTGCGCAGCCTCTTCCAGGGCTCTGCCACCCTCAAAGTGAAGAAGTTCTTCCTCATGTTTAGGTGGAACTTCTTATGTTCAAGTTTGTGCCTGTTTCCTCTCGAGATGGGCACAAACCATTTCTTTACCATCCTAAACAGTAGATAAAGACCCATTTCACCACCTTGTGACTTCAATTTCATTAACAGACCAGACAAAATTCATAGCGTCAAGCCAGGATATTTTTACTGGGCTTGAAAAAAGAGTTCTCCTCCTGGCCCTCAGGCTCAGCCCTGGCCACTGCACCCAGCTGTCCCTGCTCTGCAGGGCAGTGGGAAGGAAAAGGAGGAGGAAAAAAAGCTCCAAGCAACTTTTTGTAAAGAGATGAAGTGTTTTATGGTCAGCGTAGACCAACTTTGTTCCCTTCTTCCAGTCCAGCCCAACCAACACCCAACCTAAGCAAGCCTGGAAACTGGGGAAACTGGAATCATAGAATCGTCAAGGTTGGAAGGAACCTTTCAGATCATCAAGTCCAACCATCAACGTAACACTGACAAAACCACCCCTAAACCATATTTCTAAGCACCACATCTACCCATCTTCTAAATACCTCCAGGGATGGTGCCTCAACCACTTCCCTGGGCATCCTGTTCCAACGCTTAATAACCCTTTCAGAGTAAAAATTGCTCCCAATATCCAATCTAAACCTCCCCTGGCGCAACTTGAGGCCATTTCCTCTTGTCCTATCATCTGTTACTTTGGGGAAGAGACTAACCCCCAGCTCCTCCAGTGGTTGCCAGCCAAGAGAGACTCCCAGTGAAGTGTTCTGAACTGGAGAGGTGCATCCCACGCAGCACGACGTGCCTTGGTGGACACCATCTTACCCAGCTGAGGTGGAATCACCCGCTCTCTGGTGGGCACGGGCAGCCCCAGCCTCTGCCAGCAAAACGGGAGGAGGGAGAAGCGCATTGTGAAGCTGGGCTGGCTGTAGGAACAGAAAACACATTGTTTGTAAATCAGACTTTGGAACAGCTTAACACTTAAATATACCTTTGATTAATTAGCGCTTTGCAGAGCAGCACAGCTCCAGAGGTGATACAACCCCATGGATTCTCCCGACTGCAGGTTTTGTGACAGAAGAAACAAGTTTTTGGGGGCCAGGCTTGATAGTGCTTATGGAGAAGTTGGTTCGGGTTCAAAGTCATCTCAAAATCCTGGTGGGGATTAGCTGAACCAAAAATAGTTGTAACACAGCACCGAGAGAAACTCACCTTTAGAGAAATATTTATACACGGCCCATGTCTGACTGGGTGGTGAAACCCCAGTAGCTCTGGCAGAGGCACTTTTTAAATTAAAACCTTGGGTTTTTTAATTTCTTTTTATTGCCTTATTAAACTGTGTTTTCAGGATGCTCAAACAACATTTTCCCAGCCATTTTTTATGCATAATTACATTTTATTCCCTATGCTAATTTCCTTCAGTAATTATCCCCTCTGGACTGCGCAGTGCCTCGATCCTGATAAAGCAACTCGTTTCATGTCAGCGTAACAAAGAACAGAATTTGGCCCATCAAGGGGCAGTATTTAATCTCTATCCCTCCATCTCTGAAGCTTAGAAGATCCTGTGGCGGTTCCTGAGTTTCACCAGGTAAATGCTGTCCGATGTTCCTGCATCAAAGTGAAACAGAGGACTGGGAATATTTGCTCTGGCACAAGAGGAGCAATGGACAGAACGAGCTACAGCTGCCACCCCCCCGACCCCACCGGCAAAAATCACAAACTCCTCCAAAACATCCAAACAGGCCGCTGGTGTGAGGCCGTGCGGAATATCCAGGGATGGTTTCTATATCGCTGTCCATATGTTCGCTCATAGCAGCCATAGCAAAGGCATGGCTTCATCTGCTGTGTCGGGAATGCCGTCCTGCAGGCGGCTCGGCGTCCAGCCCCTCCTGCTGCGAAGCACAGCTCCTCCTTGACCTCCCGAAATTCCTTCCAACCAACGCTTCCCCCATTCGGTGATCCTTCCTCTTTTCCTGTGGTAGGGCCCTGGCCCCACAGGTGCTGGCTTTGGAAGTTATTTCCCTGCCTCCCAGCCAAAGGAAATAAAGCTGGCAAAATCCTCCGGATCGCTGCCTGGGATAGGATCCTCCGGGAAGGGTATGGAGAGGGAGCTCAGAGCCCAGCACCCCCTGGGGACAGGCAGCGAGAGTCCTGCCTCCCTCCCTCCCTCCCCTCCGGCCTGCTGGGTGCCAGGGCTGATGCAAGGCACGAACCAAAAAGCCAAAACTGAGACGTGGAGAAGAACCACGTGTGTCCAAAGTACAATTCTTTCATAATCTTCCTCCCGACACAACAACTCTACCTCTCCCTCTTCCAGGCTCTGCCAAAAACCTCCTCTGAGGAAGCTTTTAGGCAAAACAAGAAAACAAAATAGAACTAGCCTGTATCACTTCTCACTAACACTTCATTTTCAGACCTAGTGTTTATTCCCTGATGCCCAAAGGAGGTTCAGCCCATTTGGTTTAAATTCTTTATTTTAAAATGTTTTCACAAGTAGCAAAAGTTTGGGGTATTTTGAGGAGGAAAAATCCACAGAATTGTTGACTATTTTCAGAATGGCTATAAAAATACACAGGTTTCTCCAAAGGTTTGTATCAAGATATAAAGTAATATAAATATATACATATCTATATAAAAATAAACTACTTGGTACCAACAGATTCAACTAGGACAATCTCAGTGAGGGAAAGAAACAAAATGGAAACAAGAAATGTAACATCACACTTTTGTAAATCCCTTTTTTAAAGGTGTTCAAAATGCTGACCTTCCACTGAGTGTGAAAGAGAGGAGAAGAGCCACAACTGCCACCGAGACGTGTTTCCCACCACTAGGTTTTGGATCGTTCATAGATGTCACACTTCATAAAGTCACCGTGACAAGACAGATATGAAAATGCCAGAATTTTTGATGTAGTAAAGGATACATACTTAAAGCACATATTCTAGATTTTAGGGCTGTTACCTCACTTTACCCCAAAATAATTATTGTATCCAATTGGAACTGTCTGCAGTAAAGCAACAGTCCGACGACAGTAAAACTTGATGGCATGTGAGCCGGGAGACAGAAGGGCCAGGGCATGGAGAGCTGGGTGACGATGAGATCCCGACAAAGCACCAACATCTTTTACAATTATTTGGAATATTGCATTTATCTACTGGCAGTCAGGAGGTTTAGAAATTCAGCTCTTGGTTTGGCTTTCCCATGCAGCAGCAGCACCTTCCCTTGGCCATCACCAGGTCATCTGCTCCCAACATTAATTTTGCTGCTATTATTTTTATATCATTTGCAACACCCATCAGGACTCACACACACAGAAGATACCACATGAGGTTCAATCATAGCATCATCTAGGTTGGAAGGGACCTTTTAAGGTCACCTAGTACAACCATTAACCTAACCCTGCTAAAATTCTCCCTATTTTTGGTACGGCCCCCTTAGAAGAAGGTGCGAGGGGCAGCAGAAGAGACCCCACTCCTTTTCTCCCTCCCCGACCCTGTCCCTGCCACCTCTCCCGCATCCCACCCAGCGCAGGATCCCTCGCAGGGTGCCAGTGCGGGCCATTGCCTCCCTCTAGCGTCTGCAGCGCCGCCTCCGCCCCCCTCGTTAGTTACCGGAGCCCTTCCAGCTCCCCGAACAGGAGCAATCTGGTTTGGTCCTGCGAGTAATGACCCATAATTAATGTTTATAGACACTCCAGAGTCAGGAGAATTCACCGAGCCCCAGGAGCGCCTGGGGATCAAGCAGCCTCCAGAAACTCTTCTATAATTAACATTTAACGATTATGCAGAAACCCCGAGGCAAGCAGCTGTCTCCACTTCTGCAGGAGAGGCCTGAGGGCAACAGGACATGAAATCCAGACATTTAGAAACCCCTCATCAGCTTAACTTTTCTCCTCCCATGCCCACTGACTTCTCACTTCTTCTGGCAAGACAGAGAGGTGCCAGTCACCTTGGCACGATGGCAGGAGTTATATTTGTAGGAGGGACTGAAAAACACCCAGCTCATGGGCCTGTCTGAAAACAGCCCCTGAAGCTAACGAGAGGCGCATGAAGGCCTCAGTGTGAGAAGGTCAAGGGCTTGGCCACTCTCAGCCAGATGGAGCCAGCGCCTGGACAGGACTTTGCAGCACCCTCTGGTAAGTTCTGCCCCTCAGCCCTGGTAATGCCTTAAAACAAAACCAATTGAAAAAAAAAACAAAATAAAAATCACATCCAGATGCAAATGTAAACTAGTAAAACACGAAGCTGTAAAATCAACACGAGTCAGTGGCTGAAGTAATGAACAAAGTAGCAGAGTTCAAGCAGCTGCAGATACTAAGCAGGAACCCTCTCTTTCCAATTTTAAAAAAATAACTATTTACTGTAAATCTGTTTAAGACACCAATAGGTTGCTTTAAAATGCTACTTTGAGCAGAACCCACCTCCCACCCCGAGCACTGAGAGCTGAGGAGACTCACTCTGCAGAATTCAAGGCTAAGCAGATAAATATCAATGTTACGGGAATATATTAATGATTGCGGTGGTTAATTAAAATATGCCCTTTCCTATTAAAGTAACATTAGCCTTTATATTTTTAATAGCCCAATTGGCAGTTTAATACAATCTTTAGTCAATATTTATCCCTGTACCTTTAGGAAACATCCCAAAAGCTGATGTGTTTTGGAAAGCTCTTAAGTGAAACAATTTAAGATCTGGACCCGCTGAAGTGCCCAGCTCTGTTCCTGGTCAACTCCATGAGCAACAGCATCTGGACTTTGGGTAGTGAGGACTTTCACTGAAAATACATATTTTAACACTGAATTTCTACTACAGAAAGGCTCTATTGTAAACATTTAATAAGACAGACATGACCCAACACAGTACCAGAGTGTGTCTTTCCTTACACTTCTTGCTTTCAATGAGCAAAAAATAACCCTCAGAAAATCTGTGGGACTGCCTCAGAAAGTACTAGTGACAAGGGATTTACCCTGTAAATGTACATGGGACAGGAATATTGTGGTATAACAAGGAAGAAAACATCCACCAAATAAACCAAGGTCAGTAACTCTGCATTAGTTATAATTACAAGGATTTTACTCTAATTTTGCAGATATTGCTAAGAATAATAGGAAAATCATTCACGTTTTTGCAGTGCGTTAACAATTAAAATATGCTTCTGCTTTTCTCAAAACCAAGGCCAAAGGAGAAGAAGCATGGGCCGAGAAGAGCCCACAGGCATCTCCCCGGGGCTGCAACGCAGGGCAGGGGACACCGTCCCCAACAGGGACAGGGCTGCCAAAATCAGTCACTCTCATGGCACCGACCGTTCACAAAGCAGGAAGGAGGGTTTGAAACCTCAGTTCCTACAACTCAACAGGCAGCCAGGGGATTCCACTGGAATAAAAAAAAAAAAAAACACACCAACATCCTTAGGCATTACTATAAGCCATTAAGCAGCTTTTAAAATAATAGGAAATATTTGTTTAAGAAAGCCTGTAGTTTCAGGTCTGAGGGCTTATTAAATGCTTACAACAGAGCCTTCTTTTACTAGACACTCAGTCTTTAAATGCGTATTTTCTTTATTTTCAGTAAAAGTGCTTATTACAGAAGATGCTGGATGCTGTTACTCACTGACATGAACAGGAACACTCACACAGTTGTTGTATTACCCCTTCTGAGTTATAAAAAAAGTGCTATTTCCTTCTGGTCGCAGGCTCCATACACGGATTGCAAGGATCTGGGTTCTGAAGCGGTAAAAGAACCCTGTGTGAACGACACCACAGTCCAAAGGCACGGCCAGGACAGATCACAAAAAGAAGCCCCGAGCTCTCATGACTCCACATCACGGCAGCATGAGGGATTTTGCAAGTCTCGTCCAGAACCATTTTTTGGTGCAAGGGTTCGTGTAATCGCAAATCGTGATGAACCGTAAGATACTTGGAAACTCGTTCTTCATGGTTTTGCACTTGACTGGAATCAGCCGTTTGAGACGAGCACCTGGAAGACAGGACACACAGGCAGAGGGTTACACAGCCGCCATCACATCCCGGATCCATCTTCTCCCCACGGCAGCACACGCATCACGAGATCTAAGTCTGCTCCTGATTTTGTGTCACCTCATCGTGACGCAACTAGTGCTCACCCTGGAGAGCAAGTTTCAGCATCCCAAACCAAGAACATTTCTGTTCTGCCAAGAAATTTCACTCAAACAGGTAGCAGGGCCCCATCCAGCACACACAGAGCGTCTTGTGCTGATGGGAGCAATAGAGGCCTAACGGACTGCAGGCATAAAAGAACAGTTTCTTGCGGAACACAAACGGGAACTGCTTTCTGAGGTGTGCACAAGATGAGACAACTCTCCCTGGGATTGCTACTGCTTGAAGGAACAGCTAATCTAAAGAGGAATCTCTCCCCTTATAATTCTCCATAAGGACACCTGCTACCACCTAAACTGTGCAGCCCGGCGCAAGTGATGACGCTGAGAGCCGGATGAGGCAAGAAACCAGGATTTCATAACTGCAGCAGATGCTTAAGTAATCCCTGGAGCTCCCAGGACTCGCCACCAAACCCTTCTCTGCGTTAGTTACCCCGCACAACCACGTAACTGGGTGGTTTCTGTAAGGCTGTACTTACACCTGGGTTTTTACAGGTAGAGCTCAGGTCATCACAGATGGGCGTTCCTTTTCCTGTTGTGCCAATGAAAGGCATGATGCCAACAAAAAAAAAAAAAGGGGAAAAACTAAACAGACTTTGCCACAAATCTGGATGACTGGGGACTGATGTGTCATCCTAGAGGTACTCAGTGGATTAACAGCCATCGTCTGAAATGATTATGTCAAGGAAGATGGAGCCAACTCCTCGCTCTGCCACTGGCTTCCAGTTTAATCTCTGGCATGTCACTTATAAACCCACATCAGATACCTCATCTAGAAAAGAGACTTTTCTGCGAGTTGAGACGCTCCTACTGCTATTACATCTCCTCCATAGTATTGGGCTGTGCTGCACTAACTCCCCAGCAACATACACAAGTGTAGGATAACTCTGGGTTAGAGAAAAGCAATCTGAACAGATGACAAAAGTAAATTGATGGCTTTTTAATTCAGAACAAAACACATAACAGGTTTTTTCCAATCCACGTGGAACATTCATTCCGTATTTTGTTTACCTATCCACAATACTCAGGCTACATGTTCATTACCTGCTCCCCTATTCCCAGCATCTACTCACACCCTGAATTTATTCCAAACCTTCTCTCTTTAGTAGCCTATTTCCCATATGGATCTAGAAGTGCCTGCCAAGCCTGGCACGGAGCTGCACCATCTGAAGCAGCGTTAGCCCCCTTGACAGCTGGAGCATGGAAAGCTCAGCTCCTCGCTCGTGGCTCCAAAAGGTCAATGGCAGGGCAAGGAACTAAGTCCAGGCCCCTGCCTGCACAATGGAATTCTAAAGCCACCCTTATTTGTAATGGCTGCTTCTAATAGCGATAAATCTGTTTGCTCAGTGAAGGGCACTACACCCTGTGCCTGGGTGGACTTTCACACACGGGAAACGTACATCAGTGGTGAGAACTCAGGTCTGCAACCTGAGTTACCAGTTCAGTTATTTATTTTCTCCTTTCTCATCCATATTTATCTAACATTTAAACACATCTGAGACTACCCTTCATTTTGCATTTGTGCAGCACTGATCTCAGCTGGAGATGTTACTGTAATAAAAAATATAATGTCGATATGCAATTTTAAATGGGATTATTTGTGAGGCTCTTACCTGGGGAAAGACTAAGAGCAAATTTGGTCTGAAAATCACATTCATCGCTTTCCAGGTAATCATCTGAAATGACAACCACCATCCTCCGACACCTGAAGATGAAGCAGGGGAGAAAAAAAAAAATTAAAAATCAAATGTCAACTGAGATGCTTCTCATTCCCAGTGGTAGAAGTCTCTATTCCTCTGAATCGCTCTGGTGCAGGAATGAACCTGCCAGCTGTGTTCCAGCAGGAATTAACTACAGAGGAAGGACTCCTGACAGACAGAGAGCTGCTTTACACAAAAAAAACTGATCACTGATACATACACACTCATACACCAAAAAATGAGGAAAGGGAGAAGTCCAGGTTATCTGTGCAATCTTTGATTCCCTGTCTATATATTTCAAACAACGCAAACTTAATTCTGCTTACAGGCTGCCTTAATTGACTGAGCATAGCTGGAAATTTTTAATATTAGAATGAACTGGGCAGAGCTTTATTACACTCATTCTGCTGTGAATTCATCTGGTTTCATAAATTTGAGTTTATTCTCCAATGTGTTGCTTATATTTATTGGAGGTGCCTGGCTGTACACTGTATTTTAGGCTCTTTATGGAAGGTGACACTGTACAAGAGCCAGGACAGTGAGGCCCTACAAGGGTCTCTGTTAACTGCAGGCTCCCTCCCTGGCAAAGGCTGCTGTTTAAAACCCAAACACCTGCCCTGAGATTTTTCACCCAGTCTCATTTGGCAGTGCTGTGAGGGCAAATTGCTCCACGGGCCACTACTTTCCCTCTTCACACCAGAAACACTTCCTCTAGGTCGGCCTCTCTCTGGGGTGTCACTTTTATGTCACTGAGCTCCCACCACAGCTGAGTCCACAAAGGTTTGAAAGATCCTTGAAGTCAACACTAGAGCCAACACCAGTGTTGCCCCCTCCACCTCCAACTGTGGAGCTAACTTGGCCTGGAGCTGTTTCCAGATCGCCTCCAAGGATGCCACTGCAGGATATTCCAGCCAAAGAAAAGAGATCAAACGTCAGCAGCATCACTATGGTGGCATCTTCCTCATGAACACAATGAAGGAACGTGCTTGGGAACACTCAAATCTTCCTTCTTGAGGCAAGAGCATAAAGCAAACCCCATAAAGACATCCTCGTGGATTTTTACTGCTTCCCTGGCACCACGCTGCAGCCATCACGGTAAAATGAACATCATGTTCCATTGTGCTCAGCTGTCCCAAACAGCCACGGTTCACTTACCTCCTCTCTATAAGTTCTCCGCTGATGGACCACACACACGTCCCTGGCAAGACATCGCGATCAAACACACAGAGCTTCAATTTGAACTCGGTCTGTTCCAGCTCCCTGATCATCTCCTGGACAAACTGAAGGTCTTTCTGACAGTAGCAGATGAAGGCATCAAACATCTCTGTTCCATTCCCTGAAACCATTAAAAATTCAGCTGTCATCTTCTGCTATAAATTAAGTTAGCTCCTGTAGTGAACTTTCACCAGCTCCCACGGACTTTCACTCAGAATCAGAAGCTTTGACAGACAAGATCTGGCCAAACTTGCAAAGGTAATTTAACATTTTCCCAGCCCATCTACGCTTCAGTGGACTCCTGTCCATAACAGGAGGTTACAGGAGGGAAGACACATCGGTGCCTCGACCACTATGTTTCACGGTCCAGGACCACTGTTTCACGTTCCAGGCTGTTTGCATAAACCCACCCTGACTGGCAGAGGGGAGGGATGGGTCACCAAGATACAGACATGCAAAGTCTGCAGCCACAAGGAGTTGAGGGGAGGCAGAGTCTGGGAAGAGCCGGAGGGAGCAGAGTATCCCAGAGGATTCAACTCAGAGCCCTGATGCTCTGGGAATTACACATCTAAAATAGCCTTGTGGCTCCAGGTGCCAGTTCTCTAGTTCAGAGATTCAAACTTTTCCAGCCAATACCTTTCTGCAGGTCCTTCATCCAGCAACATCCTGACATCGACTGTCTACTGAGCTACGAGGGAGATCTTGAAATTTGGAACCTGCAATTTTTATGGCTGTCAAATTTGCATATCTTAAGCCATATCCTAAGTAAATGGCTCTTTTCCAATGATGCTAATGGCTGGCAGCTCTTGTTTATTTAGCAGTTGTCCAAATATTATAATGCTGTGCTTTAAGAGCGATGTCTCTTGTAAGTGCCTTAATATTGCTGGATAGTTTCTCACTGCGTTATTTTTTCTTTCATGTCAATGTCAATACATATATGTTCAAGTTTTTATGCCAGTTAAAGCCTACCACAGTAAAAAAATAGGTCAGGCTTTAAAAGCTGCTGAGAAAAGTAACAATCCCGTGGGCACATCCAGGCCAAGAAGCATCCAGTCAAGCAGAAGGGTAACTGCCTGCCAGGCCAGTCCAACGGAGGGCACTGCTTTGGGGGCACAGCACTAACTTGGGGGTCACGTCAGGCAAAGCTGTTATGTACAAACACAGACATATTGGTCAATGGACATTTGGGGAGGGTTAATGATGTCCCCACGTACAGCAAAGGTGGTCACCCAGCATCAGACCAGCCAGGGGAGCAGCTGAAGAGGTGAGCAGACACATCTCTTAATTCTTTGCTGTGAGGGTGATGAGACACTGGAACAGGTTGCCCAGAGAAGCTGTGGCTGCCACATCGCTGGAGATGTTCAAGGTCAGGATGGATGGGGCTTGGAGCAACCTGGTCTGGCGGGAGATGTCCCTGCCCATGGCAAGGGGGCTGACACTAGATGATCTCTAAGGTCCCTTCTAACCCAAACCATTCTATGATTCAATGGCCTTCAGCCTTGGCTGCTGCATGCAGAGCCCAGCAAGCACATGCAGAGAGAGAAGTGTTTCCTCTCTCCCCCCATTCACACCCAGCTCTATTTCAAACCCTGCTTCCTTTTCACTGAAGGTGGTTAACTCTGCTGAAGAGTGAGCGGGCAGCGCAGCCGAGGCACTCGGCTCCAACATCCTTCCCCCTTCATTCCAACCCACTCCACTTTCTGCAGCTGCTGCTCCCTGCCAGGCTGTGCTAAGGAACACATTTTTGGGAAGTCTCCTCCCAGACGTGTCCAGCGGGCTCTGTGCCAGCCTGTTTCTGGGTATGGCGTTCCCTGGGGCTGCATTTCCTCTCTGCCTTTAGGGAACAGGAAAAATCAAAGTGCCTGCAGACTACCAGGCTGTGAAAAGTCATGGGGAGCTATGAAAGCAAACAGGTTTTCTGCACTTCTCACAGGGATCTGCTACAGCTGAAGGCAATTCCAATGTGAGGTATCCGGCAGCAATATAACCGTGGGTGCTTACCATAGGGATCGTCCCGGGTGGTGATACCCATCAGCTCTGATGTCCTGGGCACACTGCTGTCTACTGCTGGCACTTGAAGCGGCTGGTCAGCCTGTTGCTGCTTCCTCTGCAAGTACTTCTTACAGTCCTCCTCTGCAAAAACACAACCAGCACGACAGGCTCCTTGTGACAGCAGTTTTACGCTGTGGAGTTCTTCAGCAGTTTAGGAATAAGAGGAATAGCTGTTTCATGGATCAGGGATATCAGAAGGAAAACCCCTGTCTGGTTTTTGGTACCCGTAATGTGGATCCGAGGTCCTGGAATTTCTCTTACCCCTTTTTGAACTTCTTGACGCTGCCTCCACCACCTTCTCTAGCAATTAATTCCTGAAGCTCAATCTTGCTGTGTAAAGAACTTTCTTTTATTTGTTTTAAACCAATCTTTTCCTATTCTCCTTAATTCTAGTATATGCCAGTACACCTTAAACAGCACACATTTTGTGTGTAACAGGTCTCAACTCTACTGTTGAGATTATTATGCATTTTGGAGTATTTAAAATCATCAAATAATTACAAGTCTTTGTATTGTCTTTTACTAATAAACGTAGACACACACGAGCTGATTCACACCACCAGCCTTCATCAGGCAGACCTGTGGGTGACGACGAGTACAGCCACTCACCACATACAGGAGGAGCATGTAAAATTCGATCCATAAAGCTCCTGAAAACAGGCTTTATATTGTCAAAAAGACAGTAGAGAATCTCCTTAGCTCAGGCAGTCCTCCCCGCTGGGATAACTGAAGGGCAAGCAGGCCTGTCACGTTCGCTGCTATCAGCTTCCCAAACAGGACAGTGATGGACACAGATCTATTCTAAAGAAATTTTGTTTAAAAATAAGTGATAAATCTAAATGTAAAATTATTGGAGAAGTGACAAGAAAGCCCGCAGCCTCTGCCACTCTGCGATAAGCAATCGCAGAAGAACTTGAAAGCAAAAGGAGATGTGAAACCAGGAATTAACAGAAAAATGAAACTCCCTAGAGCCTTTTCCTTTACTTAAGATTAAAAAATGAAAAAAAAAAACAAGTAGCAATCAGAAAAGCACTGATCCCTTGGAGGGTTAGACTGGCACAGAAATTGCTGGTACAACAGCAGCAGCACAGTAAAGGGTCTCCTGAAATTGCAGGATGCAGGTGGGAGCCCAGTCATCTCTGGCTGAACACAACCCTAACCAGTGGGTCTGCAGGAAGCCCTGTTCCTGAAGCCCCATCCCCTGCTTCCACATCAGCTTCGCATCTCCTGACTGGATTACATCCTGATATAATAAAGCATCAGATCTCATCAAAACTTTTCCTGAGGCTGAGGCATTCCCAATCTGCCTCTCTCCTCCCCTTTCCTCCCCAGTCCTGCAGCACAGAGAAGAATCAGATGAGTTCTCTATCAGCCAGAAGGTTCAGATCTTCCCTCACTAAAGCACAGCCTCAGGTACCTGCTCTCTGCTGGCTGCCGTGAGCCCTGCACGTTTTGTGTCAGGTAAGTCAGCACCTTTGAAATCATGAATTCAAGGCCAGGCTGGATGGAGCTTTGAGCAACCTGGTCTGGTGGGAGGTGTCCCTGTCCAGGGCAGGGGGGTTGGAACTCCATGATCTTTAAGGTCCCTTCCAACTTTTACCATTCTATGATTCTATTCCTTGATTCTATGATGAAAACTGCTCTGAATGGACCAAGGGGTTGAGAAGTTCCACGGAAGGACTGGCACTCAGGCGCCACCTTATATGTGCCATGGTCCCCTGGGTAGGCAGGTTCACAAAATATTGCTGAATAGGCAAGAACAGGTAATTATTTAAAGGGATGCTAATACATGTGCTCAGTACAGAAATGTTCATTTTAAGTGTATTTGCTCTATGTCCTCTCACTTCTCTCAGCTCCAAAAGCAGCACCTCTGCTGGCCTGACCTGTGTTTGCCCAGAGCTTGTCACCACATCACTTGTGGCTGACACACACTCATTAACACTTGCATTCTCCTGATTCATCTCGTCAAGCGCATGTGCACAGTTCTGGGGGCATTGTGCTGCAATCCCAGACCCCATTTATCCCTAAAGGATAAACCCAACACCTGGGCAGAGCTTCCAAAATGAAACACCAGAGCTTCACAAGGGCAAGTATAGGGAGCTGCACCTGGGAAGGAATAACCTCCTGCACCACTACAGGTTGGGGGTGACCTGCTGGAGAGCAGCTCTACGGAAAAAGACTGGGGAGTCCTGGTCGACAACAGGATGACCATGAGCCAGCAATGTGCCCTTGTGGCCAAGAAGGCCAATGGCATCCTGGGGTGCATCAAGAAGAGTGTGGCCAGCAGGTCGAGGGAGGTCATCCTGCCCCTCTACTCTGCCCTGGTGAGGCCACATCATCTGGAGTACCGTGTCCAGTTCTGGGCTCCCCAGTTCAAGAAGGACAGGGAACTGCTGGAGAGGGTACAACAGAGGGCTACAAAGATGGTGAGGGGCCTGGAGCATCTCCCTTATGAGGAAAGGCTGAGGGACTTGGGTCTTTTTAGTCTAGAGAAGGCTGAGGGGGGATCTGATCAACACCTGTAAACACTTAAAGGGTGGGTGTCAGGAGGATGGGGCTGGTCTTTTTTCAGTGGTGCCCAGTGACAGGACAAGAGGTAACGGGCACAAACTTGTACATAAGAAGTTACATCTAAACATGAGGAGGAACTTCTTTACTTTGAGGGTGGCAGAGCCCTGGAAGAGGCTGCCCAGAGAGGTGGTGGAGTCTCCTTCTCTGGAGACATTGAAAACCCGCCTGGATGTGTTCCTGTGCAACCTGGTCTGGGTGGACCTGTTTTGGCAGAGGGGTTGGACTAGATCTCCAGATGTCCCTTCCAACGCCATATCATTCTGTGATTCATGGTTTTACTACAAGAGCAAACTGGGAGCTCTGTTACCCTGGAAATGCCCATAGGTTCAGCAAAGCTGAAGAGACATTCACTAATTTAGCAGTGATTAGTCCGCAGTAGTAAACAGTCCCTGACTGTATAAGAAAAAAGATGCAAACCAACAAAAAGGAGTAGCAAGAAACTGCTCCAAGCTGTCCTGTTCCCCCCAGCACCAAACTAACACAGCGCAAGCTTTGCATTCCTCCAACTGTCAAACAAAAGCCTGAGGGATTGGAAAGAAAGAATAAAACCATCAAACCTAAAGTGCAAAATGATCAGCATGATGAGGAGGGAGAGAAAACAGACCAGGTGGCTGTAAAGCAAAAAAGCAGCACTTTTATAACAGGTCAGGAAGAAACAAAAATCACTGAGTTTCAGGAGGAAAGACCACAAATGCATCAAAGCAAAGAACTTCCCACCCCTGACGATGATTGTACAATGAAATAAGCCTCTGAGAAAGATCACACTTAGGAGAGATCTGCTGGGATGGAAAAGCTGCATCCTGGAGATGTCTGTACTCCAGAGAGTTTAACAGGGGAGCTGCTGAATGCAGCCTTGCGGTGCAGAGAAAGCAGGACACTCCAAGGCTGCAGGGCAGGAGACACCGAGTTTTAGCATCCTAAGCACAGCCAGGAATGGAGAATGCAACAAGCACACAGGGAACTGGTTCTGCTGTAGAAACCACAAACCAAACATGTCCTCTGGAGCCATGCAGCCCTTACGAGTTGCGTTTAACTGGGATGCTGTGTCCCGAAGGAGCATGACTCACTTGTCCCCACAAAGACATCAGGTGTCACATGAGAGATCCTCAAGTGTCTCAGACACCTGTTTTGGGCCAGCAGGTGGCCCTACGAATCACCTGTGTCCACCAGGAGGCAGAAACCACGTGGGATACCCTGATGCCTCTCAAATGACCCAAGATGCCTCCGCATGGGCAGCCAAATTGTGCCCCAGATCTCGACCTCCTGTGATGAAAGCACAGACCACAGAAACCTCAAGACTGGTATTTTCTGACTCTGAGCTGAATCCCACCACAGGACGCCTAGCGGCGTACACAGAGATGCTCTAGGTGACAGGAAACACCATGCTTAAGAGTGCCTGCGAGCATCCATCTCCCTTCTTCCTACAAGGGTAAATATCTCAGCTTTGCGCAAGAGCTGGGAGCGCTACCAGCGGGTCCCAGGCCCTAGCTGCAACCCTCAGCCAAAAACAATACAAGATAGGAATGGCTCTGGTGGGTCAGGCTGAGGGTCCATCTAGCCAAGCATCCTGTCTCCAGAGGTGGTCAAAAACAGACGCCTAAGGGAGAACGTAAGAATAATGTAAGGGTACAACGATATTTTCCTGAAATAATCTATCTTTTAGGCATAATCTACAATCTATTTTTATAATCTATCTTTTTGCAGCTGAGGAATTTCCTGAGCCAGAGATAAGATTTTTGTGTTGAATAGCCCTCTGTGGGTCTTTTTTTCCACAAATTTATCCATCTCCTCTTATCAGCGTGACCCACCGCTGGGATAAACTTGTGACTTTCCTGAAGGCCAGGTTCCTCCCACTCCTTCTGCTGTTGTCTGTTCAGGCTCTGACAAAGACCATCCAGCGGGCCAGCTCCTGAGCTCAAGGGCCAGAAGAAACTGAGGTGATGCCCAACATTTACATGAAGCCCCAGCAGAGCTGGAAGCTTCTGATATTTGTTATGCACCTCAGACTGGTGGATGACAAAATATATCTATTTTTTTTTGGTCTTTCCCAAACCAGAGTCTTCCAAGTGTGTTTCCGAGTAGGAAGGAACACAGGAGTGTGGCAAAGTCCTCCGTTGCTTCTTGGACAGGCTCTCTGCATGGATGAATTTCTACATCTTCACTGATCTCTGTTAGTAACAGGAAGTGAGATTTATTATTTCTTCACCACTAATTCAGCAAACTGTATTATACAACAGAGGACTTCAGCAGAGTCTCTGGCTTTGGAAATCCTTCAGCAGTGAATTTCCCTTTCTGATGACAGCTGGCTTCCCGCTGGATTTCTGTGACTGTGAAGAATATGAGGATTCTATAAAGAACAAGTTATCAAAACAGGTCAGTGAGAAGTATGAGGGCCGTAGTGCTATCTCAATTTTTTTTTTTGCAGTTTGCAACGAAATTTTCTTCCCTTCCATTATCCTATTCCATACATTCCTTATCTCTCCCTGCAAGTACCTCCCTATCACACTCAACCCACACAGAATTTTCACACTGTCCCACGTCGGAGCAAGCTGTCCCCTGCCTCACCTGACCCAAAGTATCCTGTGACATAAAGGAACTTTATTATTTTAAGTTAAGGATCAGATGAGGCAAGGCTTGTGGTTAGCAGAAGCGTGGTGTGCTTCTCCCTTCTCTCCTGGAAGCTACATGAGGCAAGAAAGCCACACAGGAGTCCAAGGAGGGAAGGGTTTTCCTGCTTGCTCAGGGTTTTTCTCTTAACATCACCTCCCCGGAGAGAGCAGCAAAGACCAACACAAACTGCATTCCTACCAAGTCCTGGCTTTAAGGGTTTCCCTGCTGTCGCAAAGGGCGGCAGTGTCCCCGAGAGAAACCCGAGGCGAGTGACAAGGCCTCTTCATGGCTCCCCCACCACGGGCCAGGCCGGGCCGGGGCGGGCCAGCTCGGCCCCGCTCCTCCCCGCGGATGGCTTGAGGGCCGCGGGGCACCGCTTCGCCCTCGCCCGGCGCGGGGGCCTCTCCCCTTCCAGGGCCTGGGGATGAGGAAGGGCCCGCAGAGGCCGGGCCCGGAGGGAAAGGGCCGTCCGGGGCCTGAGGGAGCCGGGCGGGCTGAGGGGAGATGCCGAGGGAAGGGCCCGAGGGAGCCGGGCCCCGAGGGATGGGGTCTGAGGGAGCCGGGCCCGGAGGGAAGGGGCCTGAGGGAGCCGGGCCCGGAGGGAAGGGGCCTGAGGGAGCCGGGCCGAGGTTCCGCCGCGCCTCACCCACGCTGTCGGCCAGGTCGAGGAGAACGTCGTGGCGGCCCAGGCGTCGCAGGAGGTCGAGGAGGCGGCCGACGGTGGCTCCGCCGGGGCAGCGGCACTGCCAGTCCTCCAGCAGGGCGGCGGTGGGGTCGGGCTGCCCCTCCAGCCGCCGGATCTCCAGGTACTCGCAGCCCAGCTCCTCCGCCAGCGCCGTCCAGTCGGCGGCCGCCGCCGCCCGGGGGTTGAGGTAGAGGCCGAGGCGGCGCCGCACGCCGTAGTTGAGGGCTACCATGGGCACGGCGTGGAGGTCGAAGGGCGAAGGGCCGGGCTCGGACCCCACCGGCGCCGTCTCCATGGCCGCGCCGCTCTGGGTAACTTCCCCCTCCGCCGCCCTTTCGCTTCCCGCCTCGCCCCGCCCCCGGGCCCTGCCCGCCCGCCCCGCCCCCGGGACGGTTCTGAGGGGGCCGGGGGAGGACCCAGGGTGCTCCCGCCGCCGAGAAACCTCACGGGGGACGGACAGCGCCGGTTCACCGCCCTGTCACGGCATCACGGAATTGTCATAGTTGGAAGGGAGCTTCTAGAGATCGTCCGGTCCAACCCCCTGCCAACGCAGCGTTGCCCAGAGCACATGGCTCAGGACGGCATCCAGGCGGGGCTTGAAGATCTCCAGAGAAGGGGACTCCACGACCTCTCTCGGCAGCCTGTTCCAGGGCTCTGGCACCCCCACCCTAAGGAAGATTTTCTTCCGATTTGAATGGAACTTCAAATTCAAATGGAGGGTGGTGACGGATGAGAAGCCGGACATGATGAGCAGGCAGTGGGCATGTGCAGCTCATCAGAAGGCCGATCGCGACCTGGGCTGCATCAAGATTTGTGTTGCTGGCAGATCCAGAGAGGTGATTCTGTCACTTTGCTCTGGTGAGACCTCACCTGGAGCACTGTGTGCAGGTCTGGAGCCCTCAATGTAGGAAGGAGATGGACCTGATGGAGCGGGTCCAGAGGAGGGCCATGAAAATGCTCAGGGGGTTGGAGCACCTCTGCTCCGAGGACAGGCTGAGGGAGCTGGGGTTGTTCAGCCTGGAGAAGAGGAGGCTCCAAGGAGACCTAAGAGCGGCCTTCCAGTACCTGAGGGGGGCTACAGGAAGGCTGGGGAGAGCCTGTTTACAAAGGCCTGTGGCAACAGGACGAGGGGCAATGGCTTTAAGCTGGAGAAGAGCAGATATAGATTGGATATTGTTCTGAACAAGTTCTTTCCAATGAGGGTGGTGGAGCACTGAAAGAGGTTGCCCAGGGAGGTAGTTGAGGCCCCTTCCCTGGAGATATTCCAACAGGGCATGTGTTCAAAAATCACTGGATTTGTCTCCTTTTGGTACAAGAACTTGTTTTTGTGTTCCATGTCAGTTCTTTCCTCAGTCCAGACCTGAACCTACTGCCTCAAGTAAGTGTTCAATCTCGTTGAACAGAATCATAGAATAGTTTGGGTTGAAAGGGACCCTTCAAGGCCATCTTGTACAACCCCCTGCCATGAGCAGGGACATCTTCAACAAAGAGCCCTGTCCAACCTGACCTTGAATGTCTCTAGGGACCGGGCATCCACTACCTCTCTGGGCAACCTGGGCCAGGGTTTCACCACCCTCAGTCTAAAATATTTCTTCCTTAAATCTAGTCTAAATCTCCCCTCTTTTAGATTAAAACCATTACCCATGCCCTATTGCAACAGGGCCTGCTAAAACATCTATCCCGTGTAGGTCCCTTTAAGTATTTAAGTAATAAGGTAGTATTATTTACGAATGAAGCCCAAATGGATTCCTCGTGGTAATAACTCCAGAGCCATGTCCTGTCTACTCCTTTTTGGACTGAGGAGTTCAAACCTGGGCTCTCCATCGTGTGACAGTGCTCCACGACAGCACAAATATCTCCAAATTCCCAAACTCTTCCAGCGAGTACAACATTCTGCATAAAAACAAAATGTTTCAAATGGCCGGGGAACTGTTTTTGACTGAGCGCAAAGCACACTTCTCAGCAGGTTCTCTGCCACCTTCCAGGCTGGTACCAAAAGCCACCCAAGCACTGCCAGGACTCCATTTTTCAAAAGGGAAGTCAGGGTTTTTCCAAAGTACTGCAGGAGACACAGTAAAAAGACCACTCTCTGAAGTCTCACTGTCTGTGGGTCTCTGTGGAAATGAGGAAAATAAAATATTCCAGTAGCAAAAGTTTTAATTGCTCAATGATCAGCATTTTTAAAGCTTTAAAACATTAAGAAAAAATTAGCATAAGAAAGTTCACTAGAAAGAGTTGTGACTGACACCAACCATCTGTAAAGAGAGGTAGAAATTTAGCCGTAACAGCTGTAAGCACCAGCACAAAGCAAGAGGCACTGGGAAAGCAGCCACACCTCCTCCAAACAGAAAGGCCAGGCTATTATGGTTAATTAATTAGTTAAACAGTCCTTTTCAATCAAAGGACTTTGCAGAGTTGAGAGCGATACCCTGGGCGCCAGATGTTTGGCACCTGTCCCAGGAGAAGGACAGGTGAAGTTCTTACAAGCCCACAGCACCAGCCTGAGCACCACAGTGAAAACACAAGATCTCATCACCGCAATCGGTGATTCACAGCCTCTGAGTACCTACATCCTGTCCCTGGGAACACCTGAGAAGCAGATCCTAGTTGTTTGGTGGTGGCCAGACTTGTATCAGTAGCTTGGCGCAAGGAGATTAACCATTATCCTGGCTCCTGCAGGTATCCAGACAGCTGTCATCATACATCTTTCTTACGAGAGAAGTAAAAATCTATCCCTCTGTCTTTGTGCTGCGTTGGCGTATGTGTGGGTCCCCTCTTGCCCTTGGGGTGGGGGTTTCGTCCCTGCTAAAAATGAAAGATGGAGCAGTGAGATATTTACTAATGCATGGCTTTGGGTTTGATCTTCAGCCCTAAAGTCAACTAGCCAGGCACAGTTTATGTCCATATGGTGTAGGGTGGCTTTGTCAAGACGGTATTTTGTGACAGTCCTTAGCACATGGTACCCTCACACTGCACTTCGATTGAGGTTCTGGAAGGTGCTGGTTGGCCCTGGCAAAAATATTCCTGGGGAAAACACTAACAATGTAACTGTCTGGGAGACAGGAGGTTGGTACTTGGTCTTGTGCCCCAGACTGATTAGTTTAGTAGGA
This sequence comes from Gallinago undulata, assembly GCA_026546715.1. Lineage (NCBI taxonomy): Eukaryota > Metazoa > Chordata > Aves > Charadriiformes > Scolopacidae > Gallinago > Gallinago undulata. The sequence continues at coordinate 4,844,653 of JAOTQQ010000012.1, read as the reverse complement.
CAGAGACAGGGCTGCACCACCCTCTGAGGCAACGGCACTTTGCATTAAAGCAATTTTTTCCCCTTATACCTAAGAAAGAAGGGCAGAATTCACAGCTGCTCCTACAGGCAGAACAAATACCTGGAGCCCTCCCACCCTATCCCAGCCTTCCCTGTACTCACGGGCCTCTGGTGGATGTGTCGGCTCCACTCCGGAGCTGTCACAATCGGCTGAGGGTAGGTCTCACCCAGAGTCACCCCCGCCTGGGAGAGAGCAGCACTGTTCAGTGCCCAAGGCATATGGATATCCACTCCCTTTATCCCCTGGAGCTCTGGGATCCACAGTCGGACATAATCCCCCTGCAAATAGAGCCAACAGGACAACATCCATTCAGTAAACAGTCTGACAGTGCTGCCCAGCAAGGGTCTGTCTTAACAAGAGAGGGAAAAAAGCCTGATGTCCAGGTAAAGCAGCTGGTCTACTACAGTATCCGTTACCTCTGGCAAGTCTCAGCCCCTCCTGCTAAACCCTCTGCTGAAAATTAGTGCCCAAACTAATTCTCCAGCAGGAGCTGGATTCTGGAGCTCCTCTCCCAGGCTCTCTCTGCGAGCAGCAAGGGGAGACAGAGGTGCTCTGACATATTTAGGACATAATGAGATGAAGTCACTCCTAACAAATCCTTTTTTTTTTTTTTTTTCTTTCCAGTGACTGAAGGGAACTAGGGTGACTGGGTCAGCTCACACCCACCTCTTCGCTTGGCAAGCCCCCTGCCCCCAAATCTCCCACTAACTCTACTGCTATATCTCCTGCCAGGACCAGTTTCTGATTCTTCACTAAGTCCTGCCAGCTACAGAGCTGAAAGGCAACAGTGCAGCTCGCTGCAAGGCTAAGGAATAGCGTGGAAACAAGTAATCTGGAATGTGAACGGTGGCTAAACACATGGAAAGGGTGATTTAGCTGCTCCCACCACTTGCAGAGGACAGAGGAGTCACAGGTTTAACCTACTCTCCAGGACCTCCCGAGGTGCCATGTGAGCGGCTCAGTCTCTCCTGTTGCTGCCGAGTTCTCTGAGAAGCTGCTCTACACTCAAGGAAATGGCTATGTGAGATAGGGATGGGATGTGGCTGTTACCCGGAAGAAACGGTGATGAAACACCAAACGCACAGCCCCAAGGCAGGGCAGGAGGGAGTACAGAGCACCAGCCGATTGCACACGTCAGATCTTCCTGTGCAACAATGAGGAACCTGCCTGAGTGTAGGCAAGGAGGTGACAGAACTGCTTTTGCAGCAGCACCCACACAGCAGATTGATCTCCTCTGTTCCCCGAAACTATCACATACGCGTTGCTGCACACTTCATTCTAAGACAACCAAACGAGACTTACGTTGCCATCGTAATCCAGGCCTTGTTTAATCATGTTAAACTTCCTGTTGTCCCGTGGGTCGTTGCCAACACCAGCACTGTATAACCAGTTGCCATAATTACTACAAACATCATAATCCACCTTGAGAACAAAGGAAGGAAACAGTAAGAAGAGGTGGGACAGCCTTTGATGAATCTCTCCCCATCCAGCCCGTATTTCACAGGGAGAATTCCTTGCGTGGGACTCAATCTGGCCACACTGGGGTAGTCAGAGCTCTCCCATCTGGCTCAGGAGAGGACAACGCTGCATGGCTGCGTTGTACAGCTGGGATCAGCTTCCCAGGCTACTTCACTTCGTGTTTCTTAGGTCAATAAGATGGCTAAAAGTCCAAGAAAAGTCCCTCTCTTCCTCAGTTTCCTTTTTTTAAAAAATAAAATCCCTCTTTCTGCCATCATCTGGCAGACTTCATGACAACCAGCCCTAGCTTTTGTGCGCTCACATTCCAAGAACCAGTAGTCCAGTATGTTTCCAACATGAAGAGAAAATTCTTCCCGACCAGTAACCCAGAGACCCCAGACTAACAAAAAATCACTTCTGCAGATCGTATCGGGCAGACTGGAGAAAAGTCCAACTCAGCCTGTAGGACAGACCGCTCAGAGCGTATGAAGATGCAATCAATACAAACACTGCAGTTTTTTCCCCTGCTGTACTCAATTTTCATCAGGCGATAGGCTTCAACTCACAGTGAAGTGCTTTGCTTCAGCAGGCTGCACATTTATTGTACATCTAAACAAATAAAAAGCTCTCGAGGATGCTTATGTAAAATGCAGTGAGGCTCCTGGAACAGCCACAAATGAGAGCGGAACACGGTCCAGTCTGGGTGCTCTTCAGCTGGGGAGGGTGGCTTAAATCCAACAGTGGAAGCTTTCCAGTTGCAGGTGAATTCAAACCCAGCTCAGGAGGGGAGTGGCAGAGATAGCAAATGGGGTGTAGGATCTCGGCACGTTCCTAGGAGAGGTGCTCGCATTGCGAAAGCATAGCGCTGGCAGCTGAGGCACAGAGTTTGCAGAGACACCTCACTAAGCAGGTTCAGCGCTGACCTCCCCTCACTGCAGCTGCGGTATCAACTCTTCCACACAGTGATGTTTCCAAAATCTCCTTAAAGCAGGGAGCTCAATGCACCCAGATGGCAGAAGGGACAAGGGAATGGGCTCTGCCAAGTCCTTTCCCCTTTCTCTGCAAAGCTGGGGACAGGGTGATTGACAGAAGGATCAGCCTGTACCATGCCAATCTACAGTGGTTGCCTACAACCTACAGCCTCTGGGGCTTCCCGAGCTGAAAGGGCTAGTGCAGAGTGCCAAATCCTCCCTGCAGCATGGCTGGTAACAGTCATGGCCGTATGAATAAAGGTAAGTAACCCAGGGAGCAGTTTTGCAGTGTGAGACCTTTCAGGTCTTCCTCACTTGGGAGAATAAGACCTGGAATCTTCTGTGACCCACTGGGTCTGGCTGCCAAGTGAACCTCAACCAAGCTCCCACCTGAGGAAGGCAATGCTGCCTGCCCATCAGAGCAAAGCCTCAATTCCTGACTCCCAACTCGATCAGCTGGTGACTCTGAGCACAAGGCTTGCCTGGACGTGAAGCAAACTGCCCTCTCTGTCAAATGAAGTTACCTTTTTAACTGCTCTGAAAGCCATAGCTGACAGATGCCATCGAAAGCCAGGTACTACAAAACATTCAAAACAATCCCAGTGGCTCACTCTGCAGGACAGGCATGCACAGACACGTCTGCACGTTTGCGAGTGCTGTACCATTCTTCTGGAGGGCCAATGCGTGTCACACACGATGCACTCAGCCTGCAGGAGTCAGAAACGCAGCCCCTGCTTGGCAATTCACTAATACAGAGCTTAGGGCATGCAGGGTACCAGCTATTTTATACCAACCACTGGACCTGCACAATTAGTGCACTCAAGGTAAGATTTTCCATCCCAAATTCCAGCTGGGGTATGAAAGATTTAAGGCCACCACTTTTCCAATACAAGTTCTCGGCTGCCACATGCTGGAGGCTCTCATGTGGAAAAACATCACTGTATGAAGCTACCAACAGCGCTTTCTGGAGGGTCCTGCAGAAGTCCCGCACCATGTGCCAGCCCATCACTGCTGACAGCACTGGTGTGAGTCCCAGCAATGGGAAGAGCACCCAGATCTTCCTGCAGATCTCTGCAGCCAAAGCCAGTCAGAACCCAGCACCAAGGAAGAACAAAAAAAATTATTCATAAAAAAGGTTCTTTTAGTTGCAGATAATGGTGGGGCAACTGGGCTTTCTCTGTATCTTCATCCATCATAGTGAGTTTCCTCATTACCAATAGCCTCTTGTATCCTACAGATAAGATCTTTAACGTGAGGCTGATGTGAGAAGACACACAGAGTTGTACAGAGCTCATGCCTCTGCACTGCTCAGACCTTAGAAGAAGCTGCAGGGACTGAGGATGGAGGAGCAACCCAGCTACTGAACTCCACTTGCGTGGCTGCTGATTGGCGTATGAGAAACAAAATGGTCCTGCAGTTGGCAGGGAGGCCTGTGACTCACCAGAGCAAAGGATGCCTCCAGCTGGGGTGGGACTCTCTGGAAGCTGATCCAGCTATTGTCCGTGCTCGCCTGTTCCTGACTAGATGAGCTCCCTGTCCACAGAGATCAATGCAAAGATGCTGTGCCAACACTGGCTTCAATGGCCATTTCTTTTTATGTTCTATTTCTGGGCTGTCCTCCTCCCCAGCCTCTGGGGCGAGCAGATCAGAGCACTGTTAACATAATTTATGTTTGAAAATTTTCTCGAGTGTGACAGATCTCTGGCTAAAACCCTACAAAGAGGATCAAAAGTGTAATTGCAGACCACCTAGCTACATGTCAGTTGATGGATTCCCTTCTCTTACGTGAGCTTTGGGAAGTACATACCATGCAAGCAGTAGAGACATGCACTTATATCAGCCTCAAAATCACTGATCATCTTCTGCATCCTTCCTTATTAGGCAGAGCTGTCCCCCTGTCTGTCCCCATGATGCAGGGAGCACCAACAACCCCAAATGCACAAAGGGTTCAGCCTTACCAGCAGATATTCGAACCATTCTGCTCCCATCCTCCAGTCCAGACCCAGGTCCTTGGTGAGAAAGCTGGCGACGTTCTGCCTCCCTCTGTTAGACATGAAGCCGGTGGCAGCCAGCTCTCGCATGTTGGCATCCACAAAAGGAACCCCTGTTTTGCCCTCTGCAGGGACAAAAGACAGTGCTGGGATACAATGACATTTTTGGGGCATAAACCAACCTGTGTTCATGCATTCCCAGCCACCCAAGCAGGAAAGAGTGCCAGTGTACAGCAGCAGGAGAGATTTCAGTGAGGTTTCAGCTGGTGTAAGATCTGGCAAGAAAAAAAAAAAAAGGCACAGAAAAATCTCAGACTGGAAAAACTCGTGGACTGCAGGGAATTTCACAGAGAAAAATAAACACACACACATTAGTAAGATGGGCCAAGACGAGGAAAATTCTTGACAGGGCACTATAGCAGAGAGGGGCATCCTGGACAAGTCCCCAGGGATTAACACCTAAAATGCAGAGAGCCTTTTCGCTAAGAAAAAGATTCATTTGCACTTCTGTGCAAGTGGACACACATGTCATTAATGTGAAGAAAGACACAGAGTTCTGTACTTCACTGATTCCGATACCAAAAGCACACTTAACCAAACTTGTGGTTTCTACTGACCTTTCCAACAGTCAAAGAGCTGAAGGTCCTTTTTCCAGGGGGCTTCTTTACTTTGAAGCCCTATTGATGAAACAAAATGAACTGCTAATGAAGACAAATGCAGATGCAGGCAGTTATTAATAAAACAATGACAGTCAGAGGCACTGTGGTGGGCACAAGAGGTTAGGATGAAGCTAGCCCTCTCAGTGGTATTACAAACAAGCCACGTTCCTTTTGCAAAGCTTCAGGGATGATCTATTCCTCCTTTCAACTCCTTTCAAGCGTTGCAAAGGGGTGTCTCGTGCACAAGGAGGGTGCTCAAGCTTTAACAGATTTTGATCATTTGTTTTGTTGGTGTTTGCCTTTTTTTTTTTTTTTTTTTTTAAACTTGAAAAATGACTCGCACCTCACAAGTGGCCAGAGATGGGCTCTGGTGCATCCAGCACCATCTGAGATGCCACAGGGCATCCAAAAGAGCCACATAGGCAGAAAGAATATCTGGTGTTTTGGGATTCACACTGCTGGGTCGGTTCCTGCTCTGTCCCAGATTCTCTGGTGAACCTGGGCAAGCCCGAAGCCTGGATTCTGTCCAAAGGCGGAGCGTCTCCAGAAACAGCATCTTTACTTTTATTGTGCTGCTGTTTCCCACTGATGCCTTAATAACAATCCCTGTATCTAATCAGATTTGGAGCAAAAGTCTCAGTGTCTACACTGTATTCAGCACCATGGTGTTAAAGCACTTCTGCACTAACAGCAAGATCCCCCAGCAACAGCCCAGGGGTGACAAAAGAGCTAAGAGCAGAACATTTGTACAATAAAATGCCAACAGCCTCTTCTCTTACTTTCCCGGTTTGAAGGCTGTACCTTTCTTCTCCAAATATAGTGATCCATACACACCTTTTAATGAGAAAATCCTTTTGCCATACTTCAGGGCCACAAATCGGAAGTAATCCCGCCACAGTAGTTCAAACAGGACCCTAAAACACAAAGTCATGTCTGCATTTCACTGTGGGCCAGATAAAATTACTGAATTAGGATGTGGCTTCCACAGCACCCGTCATTAACACCATGAGGTTTATTCACAATGAGCAATTTCACATATCTTCCTATGACACCAGTTCTTGCCCCAAGCCCACGTATCTAGCTTGCACCTGGATGACTACGGTGAAAGCAAACTTTGCGTGGATCACTTGGGAAGCTTTCCTTAACTCCCAAAGCAGAGTTTCAGGAAACCTGTTTCTCATCTGTCCCTACTGGGATGTAACTCTCCAAAGAGCAGGGTGAGGACCTGATTCAGCTTCGTGCTTCCGCATGAGTGAGCAAGTCAGCACATTCCTAAAAGCTACATGCGTTGTTAGGGACTTTCAAAACAGGATTTACAGTGGTCTAGCTCATGAGATCAGGTGCCAGGCCTACAGAAAATAGACAGTTTTATATAAAAAATTTTATAGAAAGAGAGCCTGTTATACAATGACTGCACTTCAGCCTCTGAGATCTCCTTCAGCTCTCTGGAATATTGGAAATATTCTGCTTAGCTCATGTTTTTTATAATTATTTATCACTTTAAACTGCTCACATCACCATGGCACTCCAGCTGCAGGTAAGTTGGCTGACTATTAGACAGAAAAACATGACTATGTTCATTTCTTGAAATCCTTCCTCTCTTAATTATCTTTACGGGGAAAAAAAAAGGATATACTTCAACAGGCAATAGGTCGCTATTTTATCCATCATCTAAATTTTAAAGCAATTGAGTATTTTGGCCAGAACAGTTGGCAACGTTCTGCATGTTCTTCACCAATCACTGCACTGTTTGACACACTGCAACAAAGTCCTACAGTTTGCACAGACTTCCCTATTTGGATTTTTTCCCATCCAGGGCTAGTGTTCGGCCAGGCGCTCACATGAACCTGCCTCTTCACGAGAGCTCCCTCACAGGCTCCAATCGACAGCGTCCGGGCAGATCAGGGAGCACGAGTAAGTTCAAGGTCATCCCAGGGATGGATACACTGACCTCAACTACCATGTGATTGGTACAAGTCACACGGTCACTGAGCCTTTTGGGTGAAACCCTGCTCATATCCTTGGCGTGAGAAACCCTCTGGCCTTATTTGTAAATCATTCTTCTTCCTTCTCATCCAGCCCATATTAACAGCACAGAGAGGGATGGTGCTGGTTTACAGAAATCAGTTTTAAAAATCACAACCCACTATTTCCCAGCAATAACAATGACAACTAGCATTAATAATCCTTACTTATGAAGTGCCTAAAGCCTCTGGATGTCAAAGGCAGACTAATAAATCCATACAGAAAGCAAACTGCAATGCAACCCAGAGGAATCAGACCGCAGGCACAGGAAAAACAAACATTAATTAAGAAGAAAGTTAATAAACCACTCTCTCCTGTGTGTGAGATGCCTGTTTCCTTTTGAGAGAAAACAAGCCACAGTCATCACGCAGGGACATACCAGTACGTGCTCTGATTTGCGGTTCTCTCTTTTTCATACTTCTGAATCTGCTCATAGATGTATCGAGGTGAAATGCAGCCCAGAGCCAGCCTGAAAGGAGAAGAATGATGTCCTGAACGCAATGCGGGACTGAGAGCTTGATGTCTGTGCGGAGAGAGCGGAGGGGGCAGCTTTGTGGTTAGAGCTGTTGCCTGAAAACTTTTTCTCCGTTTGCAGTCGTCACTGGCTTTAGTCAAGTTGTATGACTTCGTTGCAACTCTTCAATCTGAGAATCAAAATCCCTCCCCTTCCCAGCGTATAACTGTTACAGGAGTCTCTGACCTCCTGAGATAAATCATTTTACACAAGTTTTACCTAAAAGACTTACTCTGCTGATGCAACAGTGACAAACCCAGAAATGGATCTCAGATGTCAAACTATACACAAAGGTCCCACCTTCTCAATAGCCTCCCCTTTTACTACAGACCTATTTATCCTATGCTGAGGGCTCCTTCTCCTGCAGTACCTCAGTCTCTCATCTGAGCAAGCACAGAAGGCAAATGACTTGGTGAAAATTTCAGGCAGAGCAGGAAAACCAGGGAATCAAACCCAGCTCTAGCATTTCAACCCACTGGGCTCCTTGCCTTTTTTCCAAATCAGGGCTGAGCAAGACAGGAAAGAGCTCGTTGACTCCAAACCCTATCGCAAAGGGTGATAAGGGACAACTTTTACCTTGATTTTCCTTGAAATGTATTTTACTGCAATTTCCCACTAGGGCTTATGGAAACTTTTGATACTCTGATGAATTTTGAAAACCAGGAAGAAAGGGCCTGAAGAGTTTTTCCTTAATTGTTGACGAACTCTAACACTTAGAAATGGCCAGTAGGAGATGTGAGGCTGCGATCTGAACCGGTCTGATTTTGATCATCTGACAGAGGAACCCATTGGGGCAGGCAGAGCAGGACTGTCTGCTCTGAGCAAATGGCCAGCGTGGAAAAACTCAAGTGGAGCCCACAAATAGAAATTGGGCAGTGCCAGTGGTCCTGGGATCCTGAAGTGCCACCAGGTGGAGCCATCCACTGCAACCATTAAAGCACAAAGCCATTTGAAAATAAGAAATCCTGACCTGGAACAGCCTCAGAAAATTGTTTCACGTTGCAATTCTGTCGGGCAAACACTCCAGATGTCTGCAGCATTAGGCCAAACTGGGTTCTGCTGTTGCAGTTTTAGTCTGGAATTAACTCTGCCCTTTCAGCACCACAGACTAAAGCCCCTAATTAGAAGTCATCGTATTTACCTAAACAAGAGATCCTTTTGCAATAGGAATAATCAGAAGTGTCTCTTCACCTCACAGAAAAATGGAATGGCCATCAGGTGAGTTGGCCTGCCCCACAGCATTCAGCAAACCAGGACTGGATCAAGTTCTGCTACAGCCCTGTCATCACGCAGAAGTTCCACTGCTTCCCTGACTGCTCTCAACCACCCCTGATGATACACAAAACAGCACAAAGCCAAAGGGATCAGGGCTGTCTCTCCAGTGTCCTGTCCACATTGCTGCTCCCAGCACACTGGGCTCTTGGCACCGCACTGCTACGCTTCAGCAATTCCTAACTCCCAGGGAGCCGCTACCTGGAAGCACAATAGAGAGGAGCTCTGGGGCTGCCAAACCCCAACAAAAAGGGCAAAAGCAATCACCCCATGTCCCCTACCCATTCCCAGTGAGCATTCAGCAGATGGGTAACATCAGTTTGGGATGGGAGCAGAGAAGGTGCATCCAGTCTCACAACAAAAATCTTTACCATGGTGCAAATTTCGTTGAGTAATCCATTCCCACCAGTCCATTACGAGTCTCCTTGTAAGATGCAACCAGGTTCTGTGCCAGCAAAAGAACAAAAGGCTTTAATACTTTATACACAACCTGCTAAGTGTTTTCTTTCATACTGGAGCTAGAGCAACCTGGCAGGGCTGGGCTCCTTCTCACGGCTGCACGCAAGGATTACAGAGCTGCCAAATTACTGCCTCCAGTGTGCAGGAATTAATCAGGCCAGCAATTTTCATTGTAGCTCTGGGACGCATGTCACTAGCTATGCTCCCCACTTCAGCCTGCGGCACGTTTCTTTCTAGACACACTATGAACCTAACTGTGCTGCTCCCTGCCCATACCCGCCTGACTCTGGATCAATAATCCACTGACAAGCAGTAGTTGAGACTCAGGGGCCAGTTCCTTTGTCCATGTGGCTGCTTCTCTGGGTTTGAGAACCACAGTGTCTGACAGCACCCAACACTCAGCTGCAGGAATCCTGATCACTGCTGCTTCTGGGCCACCCACATTTACAGCAGGGTGCAGATCTTCCATTCTCCGGGATCTCCATTGATAACACAGAGGACATGGGAAAACGTGATCTCTCCTTGATCCCCTTACCCACACAGGCTACAACTGCTAAAGGGCTGCCTGGCTCACTGGGGAATCACAGAATGGTAACAGTTGGAAGGGACCTTAAAGATCATCCAGTTCCAATCTCCTGCCCTGGGTAGGGACACCTCTCACCAGACCAGGTTGCTCAAAGCCTCATCCTGCCTGGCCTTGAACACCTCCAGGGATGGGACAGCCACAGCTTCTCTGGATAACCTGTTCCAGTGCCTCATCATCCTCACTGTAAAGAATTTCCTTCTAGTATCTAATCTAAATCTTCCCTCTTTCAATTTAAAACTATTACCCCTTGTCCTATCACTACACTCCCTGACAAAGAGTCCCTCTCCATCTCTCCTGTAGCCCCCCTCAGGTACTGGAAGGCCGTTATAAGGTCCCCCCAGAGCCTTCTCCAGGCTGAACAGCTCTCTCAGCCTGTCTTCACAGGAGAGGTGCTCCAGCCCTTTGATAATTTTCGTGACCCTCCTCTGAACCCTTTCCAACAGGTCCATGTCCTTCCTGTGTTGAGGACTCCAGAGCTAGGAGTCCTGAACTTACAGAGCAGGAAGAGAGAATTCATTTCTTTATAGTACCTTGTGTGGTACTATGGTTTGGATTTGTGATGAAAACAGTGTTGATAACACAAGGACGTTTTAGTTATTGCCCAGCTGGGCTTGCACAGCATCAAGGCCTTTTCTGCTCCTCAGACTGCCCCATCAGTGAGTAGGCTGGGGTCAAGCAAGACAGCTTTTATCCTCCATGCGTGATGGAGACCTGCTTTCCTGGCAATGGCTGAGCATCTGTCCACTGATGGGAAGTAGTGAAAGAATTCCTGATTTTGCTTAACCTATTAAACTGTCTTTATCTCAACCCATGAGTTTTCTCTCTTTTACCCTGTCAGTTTTTCCTCACCCCCATTGCAATTGCAGTCTGTTAGGCCACTACTTACACCTCCAAAATGGAGGGGCAACATTGCTGATGACGTGGTTCAGGAAAGTAGAAATGGGAAAATCAAGGTAAAGGAGCTAAAAAATTGTCCCAATTCCCAAAAGTCGATGGAAAAAAAGACTTAAGAGGCATGGCCACTAGACTAGGTTCCTAAGCATTTGGCTTACATTCCCAGTTCCTGGATGACTTCTTTTTGATTTACTTTGTCTCTCTAAAAAACTGAAATAATGCTAATTCCCTCCTTTGTAAAGTGTTATACAGGCACTAAGGAAATATTATTAGGAAGTGAAATTGCAGCCTCACCCACTTGCACAGCCATGTGTACAAGGGGGAGGATGTAGACAAGGAAATGTATGAGTTACCGTGTCCCAAAAATAATACTGCAGTCTCATTAAAGCCTGGGTCTCTCCTCCACTGCAGGGGAAGGCTGTTCGTGGATCAGTCACAGGATCTACCACAGAAAAAAAATATCACCTTATTACCCCCTTGGAAAGCATATCAAAAGGTTAAAATCTAAGGATGTTCAGCACTAGAGACACCTGCTTTGGGGACATAAAAGATTATGCCCTAGTCTTCCTGTAAAACAAGGACTGCATCAAGCATATTAAAAATGACTAAGAGGATGTGTTCTATCCAGCTGCAGGGCAGCTCCTCCATGCAGGGAATTTACTGTCATTCACTGTTTGAGTGAACAGAGGGTTAGTTACAGTTTGAAGGGCAACCACTGCCTTTGGGAGGCCTCCATCTTTTAATTCTCAGTAAGAGACATTTCTAAGCAGGATTTCATGGGAGCAACTGCCAAAAAAAGTTTTCTTACCCTTCTGTCCCAAATCTTCCATTGTAGGGATATACCCTTCTTCAACCCCCGGAGCCAGAGGCTTCAGCTGATCTGCCATGCGCAGGGTCGGCCGGACCTTCACCTCGGATTCCACCACTTTTCGGAAATGGGTGTAGACATCAGGCAACCTGCACAGATTACACAGAGTGCAGTCAGATGACAGAATCACAGAATGACACGGAGTTGGAAGGGACATCTGGAGATCACCTAGTCCAACCCCTCTGCCAAAACAGGTCCACCCAGACCAGGTTGCACAGGAACACGTTCAGGCGGGTTTTCAATGACTCCAGAGAAGGAGACTTCACCACCTCTCTGGGCAGCCTCTTCCAGGGCTCTGCCACCCCCAAAGTAAAGAGGGTTCATGTTTAGATGGAACTTCTTATGTACAAGTTTGTGCCTGTTACCTCTTGTCCTGTCACTGGGCATCACTGAAAAAAGACCAGCCCCATCCTCCTGACACCCTCCCTTTAAGTATTTACAGGCATTGATCAGATCCCCCCTCAGCCTTCTCTAGACTAAAAAGGCCCAAGTCCCTCAGCCTTTCCTCATAAGGGAGATGCTCCAGGCCCCTCACTACCTTTGTAGCCCTCTGTTGTACCCTCTCCAGCAGTTCCCTGTCCTTCTTGAACTGGGGAGCCCAGAACTGGAAACAGTACTTCAGATCTCCACAGGATGTCTACCCTGGGCCCTTCACAGCACCTCGGAGCTTCCATTAGCTTTCCAGGCTGTGCCCTCACAAGGGCAGAGCACCTTTTGGGATTCATATTTGTACACTGCACAACAGAGGCAGATGCACCCAGGGCTAGCAGCAATCAGGAGTTCAGTCCTTCAGCCAATTTCTTTCTGCTTCTGATGCAAACGATGCCTTTTCAATTTAAGGTGTGTCCTAATGAGGGTCAGATTTATCTCACCTAACTTCTGATTATCCACAAGGCTGGCCTCAGTGTAAAAATTTGCAACTTCCTGCTGCCTTTTCAGTCAACAGAGAGAAACAGGCATTTTTATGGCCCCAAGTCTTCTGCCCTATTTTATACATTTTCTGTAGAATACCATGAATCACTCAACTCCATCAGCTACACCTCAGGTGACTATTGAGGGAGCTGTGAAGAGTTCACACACAAAGAGCTGCTGTCGCAGGCATTTAGCCAGAAGGGGAAATGGAGGATTCAGCCCAATGTCTCAAGGACTCTGGGCACCACAGACCGAGTATCCAAACTGTGCTGGTGGAAGAGCAGAGAGAAATCAGTTGCTCAACAAATGGTCAAACCAACCCTTTGGCTTCATGTATATTGAAACTAAAATCTTATTAGTACAGAGGGATGAATATGCCTCCTCTCCTTGATGTGTATGAGCACGACAGCACTGTTCTGTAAATGCAGATGGGCTAGTGGGTCCCTTCCCTGTGAGATCAAATGACCAAGATCCTTCCTGCGCAGTTCAGTGGAGTGAAAAACAAATGGGACAGTGGAAGAGTGAGTGATACCATGGAGCAGCACACCTGGAAATGGGCCTGAAGGGAAGGTCGTCCCGATGATACAGCGTGGATGCCCAGAATGTCTGGATCTTCACCCCATGCTGATTACACACCTGGCACAGCCCCTTCTCCACATCCAGCTCCTCCTGCGTGGCCTGGGGAGAACAAAATGCAGTTAGGCCATGGCTGTGCAGCCTCAGGTCCTGCACACACACAGACCCTGGTCTTGCTCTCCTCCCTTATCTCCCCATTTAGCTTCATCCCTTTAGAGAGAGGTGCTCACAGACAGACAATCTCAAAGTATTTCCCTCTCTGCCAAACCCAACAACTGTTTTCACTTTCCATTAGTAGTGCCAATGCCAGAATAAGGAACTCCTTGATGTAAGACCTTGCAGATCTTTTAAGTTTGGAAGGACTGAAAAGGTGACTGGACAAGCATATATAAAAGAAATCCACTAAGGGTTACTGAGTATCAGGATAGCATAGCTGTTTCAAGAAGTCCTTGAGCCACAGGTTCTTGGAGGCTGGGAAAGTATTCAGGAGAAATATCTTTACAGATATTTCCTGTTTCTGTGGCCTTCCCTGGGCATCTGTTACTGGTCACTGTCAGGAAAATGGCTATGGAGTTAGATGAGGCCCTTTGTCTGATTCTCTGTGGTTGTTCTTAGTGCCGCATGGATTAAGGGACCGTGGGAAGTGTCAGTTGTCAACCCTGCTAATACTGAGTGCACCTACATATATACATACGTATGTGTATGTACACAAAGCCTCCAGGCCCAGTGGTTTGGATTCACAGCCCTCCATTGAATTCAGCAGGCTCTGGATCAAACCACTTAGCTCAGTGAAGACAGGTCAGTGACACGCCAGTCCCATTGGCAGTTCAGGACCGGACTTGTGTTCCATTCTTCAACACGCTGGTGGGCAACAGCCTAAATATGGTGCTGTCAACTCACTGTGGGCTTTTTCTACACTCAGTAGAATAATCCCCTTGGCAGCAATCTCCCTGTGCAAGGGAAGTGCCAGGAAAAGACAGTTTGATGCAAACAGGAGGAGAAACAGACTCAGCTGACCTAAAATGCCAGTTGTCAGAACGTCCTCTTCCTCAAGACACAACACTTGCAAGTGATCAATCACAAATAGCTGCTGTCATCCAGCAGTGGCTCCCACACGGACACCTACACCTTCCCCATCTCAGGAGCTGGCCAATCTCCCCAGCGTTTACAATCCCACAGACAAGAAAGGCTCTGAACACACAGAGTCTGCATCACCATTTGATTGCAGAAGAAACCTCCACAACCCAATTTTTATCTTTTTACAATGTCACTCAAATATTTCCGTTACCTCCTCATGGAAAGCCACAGTGCTGACAGAGCCCAGCTGAATAATCAGATCACGGACCACATCTTCTGGCTTCCCCTTCCTCACAACCAGGGTACTGCAAACACAAAACATTGGCCTGAATTACGTTTGATGTTGTTATTTATGTGTACAGAAGGTCCTAGTTGGCCCAGGCACCCACGTACTAGTTCTCTACAGAGCACAGACAGCATGTGGAGGCAGACAGACAGGATTTGACTAGCCTGCATTTTTTTAGGACCCACTGAACACAGTCCGTAAGCCTCTGGGGCTGAGTTTGTATCAAACACATTCCTACTACCCCGGATGCCTTCAAAAGGATGACTGGGCAGAAAGCCAGGCTGTTACCTAAAAGTAAATCTGTCAGATCCGTTCATCCTCACCCACTAAGGCTGAGATTCAAGAACTGATTCCTCATTCAATCCCCTTCACAGGTTGTGGTGGCTTGTGGGCAGACCCCCCTCCACTTTCATGTGGGAGAATTCAGAGAAATTCTTTCCTCTGAATGCTCTGTGTTTGTAACAGAGTCAACAAAATTTCTCTCCCACCTTGCAACCTCATCAACTGCCCAGCTGTGTACCTGGGGCACCAGACCAAGAGAGAAGCTGTGGTGCGACATTTGGTCAGAGGTGTGTGCAGAGTTCTGGAAGGAGCCTCATACGTGACTTTGTCCCTTTACCTGTCTCACTGTCATACACACACACACATCTGCATCATCTAACAGAGGCTTGTGCTGCAGAAGAAGTTGAAGGGGTAATAAAGTGCTTTTGCCAGAATAATTTAGAGCATAATTGAAAAGTTTCTTCAAAGCTGGGCTGGGTCTGAGGAAGGCAAAAGCAAGGGGTGCTGCCAAGAAAGCTGTTCCCCTTACTTCCCACAGAAAAGCAGAGACCAAGCTGCCCACAGGGACCACCACAGATTGGATGTGAAGATTTCTGACTACCACTGCATTAGGAAGATACTTCATGGTTGTGGAAATGGAGCCTAGGTCTTAGCATGGCTCTTCACAACCACGTCTCACTGCAGAAGACCAGTCTCT
This sequence comes from Gallinago undulata, assembly GCA_026546715.1. NCBI lineage: Eukaryota > Metazoa > Chordata > Aves > Charadriiformes > Scolopacidae > Gallinago > Gallinago undulata. The sequence continues at coordinate 4,829,066 of JAOTQQ010000012.1, read as the reverse complement.
TATCACCCACTGACAACCGCACAGCAGAATCCAAGCAGCTCTGAATCTGTTCACTGCAGGGTGCGGTGCAGGTACCCACCAATTAGGTCTTTCAGTCTCCTGCAACATTCACCACCTGCACAGTCCACACAGCACTACAAACCCAGAGCCGTTCCTCTTGCTTCTACAATCAGTTAAGCTGCTCTGGCAGAAGACAGGCTGGCTGATGCATCTTCTGCTGAGTGAAGCCAGATGTTATGTGGTAATGGGATTCTTCAGCATGTAGACATTGAGGCCCTGGTCTACCCCAGTTATGATTTCTAAAGGTGTAATGCAGGAGGAATCCCTGAAGACTCCCTTCCCAGAGTGTAGCCTATCAAAGAGATTGGGTTTAGTGGGACAGGGTATGAGTAAACTTAACTCTCCGGTCTCACAAGCCAAGATCCATGTTGGTCTGTCTAGGGAAACTAGACAGCGAAGGAAAACTCGCTAGGGACAAAGAAGATGTCACAGTGGCTACTGTCATTGCCTACATCTCAGAAGTCCATTGTTCATGTCTCCAATTGTCAGGACGCTGGGCAAAAAAGCTCAAGGCTGATGCCCAAGTGTGGTACCCGAGTTCAAGAAAACACCACCCCACACGGCACACAGCCTGGAGGGCTCTTTGCTCACTTGCAGATGCCACAGCAGGTCATGTGAATAGGGGTTAGGTATGGGACCTTCTGGTATATAACAAAAGGGCCGTGGCTCTTTAAGGAGCCATCATCAGAGCCCAGAGTATCTGACACGATTTGACTCACTGCCCCAAATACGTGTTGAAAAAAGAGAAAGAAAATAAAAGCAGACGTGTTATTTGAACCATGCTGTCTCAACTACCTTCCTTTTTTCTTGAGCGTTTCCCTTAGATCCTTCACACTTTCCAGCAAAAACCTGAGCCGGTGGGGCCCCGTCTTCGGGAAGCCGTAGCAGTGGGTGCCCAGGTAGTGCCGCGGGTCGAAGCAGTAGAGGGGAACAACGAAATCCGCATTGCCCTGAGCCCAGTGGAGCACCTGGGAACACAGCGAGGGCCATGGCAGCTCTCGGGGGCGGGATGCAGCGCGCACCCCTCCCCAGCCTACTCAAAAGCGGGGTTATCTCGACAGAAATACCCGGGGGGGGGGCGGAGGGACGGGCCCTACCTGGTTATCGTGGGCGCGCAGGTCGCAGCGCAGCAGGCAGATGGCTGTTCTCGTCGCCCCCGACATCCTGCCTCGACGGCACCGGTCTCACCTCACCCGGTCCGGTTCTGTCCTCCCTCAGCCCGGTACCTCAGCCCGGCCCGGTTCCGTTCTCTCTCAACCTGGACCCCTCAGCCCGGCCCAGTTCTGTCTTCCCTCGGCCCGACCCCCTCAGCCCGGCCCGCTCGGCCCGCCCCGTTCCCGCCCCGTTCCCGCCTCCCCGCCCCGCTTCCCCTTAGCCCGCCCCGCCGGGGAGGAGCCGTCCCGCCTCTGGCTGTCCGTGGCCGCCCCCTCCACCTCCCTGCGGGCCCTGGGGATGGGCGGGTCCGCTCCCGCGTCCCCTCACGCTTCACGGGAGGGCGGCGGGAACGGGCCGAGCCCTCAGCGGCCTCGGCGGGGCCTGTGTGGGAGGAGGCGGGGGGGTAGAAGGCCCCTTTCCCTCGGTCCGGGGTCCCCGCCCCTTTCCGTGGCAGCCCCTCATCCTGCCCAGGCCAGTCACAGGGATTGCTGAATATGTGGTTGGTTTGGTGTTTTGTTAACCTCGATAATCATTTTATCTTCCACACAGCTGGGAGCCACCTCACACAGAAGCGCTGCCCCATTTGTGCCGCCATGGTGAAACCCTCTGCAAGGAACACTGCTCACATGGCTCTCTATGTTAATATTAATTAGTATTTAACCTCTAAGTGCCAAGGTTGTGACATGGATGCACCCCTGCCTGCCAACCAGCTTTACAGATAGCTCTCTCACCTGTTGACTCACAAAAGGTGAGCTATAGATTAGCAATAATTAATGTTTTTTGACTCCCAGCACTGACAGCAGTGGCCAAAGTGGAAAGACTTCCCTCATCCTATAGTTTCCATAAGTCAGCGTTGGACACCAGTGATCACACATCCCTTATTAATTGAATTGTCCCTCAGGATCCTTTTATTTTTCATTTGATGGCTCTCATAATAAGAGGAAATGCAAAAAAAAAAGAAAAAACCCTCCAAACTCCTTCTTGGCTCCCTGGCAGAGATCTCCAGCCACATGCTCCCCTTGGAACTCCACTGGCTCTCCTGGGGTGGGAGAGGATGGGGAAGGGGTGAACATGTTGCAGCACGGAGCTGGCAATGACTGGAGAGTCAAGTTTACAGAAATGAATTGCTGCAGCTCATTTAAGTACCTGAATTACTGAAGTGGAGCTTTTGGTAGAGCCACAAGGACACTTAGATGCTCACCAGAGATTACTTGGACACCCAAACCCCATTGGGTTGGGAGTCCTGTCTGTATTTCCATCTCCTCCAGGCCTGCAGGTCCTCTGCATGTAATCTGCATTGGCCTGCTGTGAGAAGTGATGCCAATTCCTTCTGTGACCCATATGACACATCATCTCCCGATTCCTTTTCCATGCAAGGCCTCCTTTTCCTGCTCAGCAGACTGTAGCCCGCTGTAAGAACCAGTGACTCATCTCAGAGGGCTCATGTTTGGTAATAGAAAAGTGAAGCCAAAACTTTGGCTCGCACCCAGGGAAAACACTGTTGTAGGATTGCAACACCTATGCCATAGAAGCCTACACCTCTCTTTATCATATTAGAAATGAAGGGATTTTACAAATGCAGTTTCCCTTCATTTGGACAAGGACACACAGCACGGTTGGCTTCACTTTTGTTTACAGTCAGGTTTCCCCCACAATGTCTCGGTTGACATTAAGTCTGGCAATATTGGCATCCTCTTGTAGCTTACTCATAGCTGCTTGACAGCCACCCACTTGCATCGGAACTTAAAGAGACCTTATTTAATGGGTGTGCAAGAGAGAGGTGCCCTTCTGCCTGAGAAGGGTTTATTTCCCGTTGGCAGGGAGGGCTGTCTTCCACTGAACAGAAACCTCCCCAGTGCAAAGAAAGAGAAAAGATTTGAATCTTGATATACCGATGGGGAAAGAAAAATGGACTTAAAAGCAAGTGAGTCCCTGACAGATTCTGTTTGCACAGATATAAAGGATGCGAGGTGTCCAACATTGCAGCAGTGGCAAGAACACCAGGACAGACTGTTAAATGTGACGATCTAGGCAGCAAGAGCATGCAGGAAAAACAGAGGTCCATAAAGGATGAATAGTTTGCTCAGGCCCAGACCCCAGACCTCCTTACACCCAACACACACCTGAAGGTCAGTTTTATTTCCTTTGCACTCTTTTAGGACACTCCTGTTGCACACTCAAGTCAGTGCTTTCTGAAATACTTCTGATTGCATCCATTATACCTGAAATACCCTGAAATAAGGGATGATAGTTTTTTCCTTACACAGTAGTTTCTCCTCCTTAGATTCTGCATATACGTCTGCTCAGTCCCTGCTCCTGTGAGACCTTGTGAAATCATTCTCTGAAAATATGCGTAACGGGGGTGTTTAGGAAAAGCAGTTGTGAGGAGTACTTTGTTCCAAAATTAGAAACCAGGAGACCTGGCAGTGTGAGCTGTGGGCTCTCCAGTTTCCTTGCCTGGATTTTCCATTCACATGAACACAGTCAACAAAAACAAAAGCTTTGTGTTTTTTTCCACCAACACCTGTCTCTTTACTCCAAGATGGTGTTCCAGCTTTCCATTCTCCCTTTGAGAGAAGCTTTGCCAACAGGCGCTGCAATACCAGCAATCTTCATGCCAGTATGGAGGCAAACAAGCCTTCCACCATCATTTTTGTTCTTTTAAGTATCCTCCAAGAAATGGCTTCCTTCCTGGAGCCCTGAAGTTGTTAGTTAATTCATGGGGCGTGGATAAAGTTGCACAGGAGACCTGTGATGAAAGAATTGGATAGCCATGGTCTATCCAGACCTAGGGGAAACCTAGGGACCAGGCTAGACAGCATCTAGCAATTTCTGCTTGCAATGTGAACAGCAGCATCTCTGTTTCTCAGAGACAACCCCATCGTACCCCAGGTCTTGGACAGACCCCAGCTCCCAAGTCAATAATCATTTAGCGGTACTCTTCCCCTTGCTGCTCTGGATGTTCTTTTTCACTCATTAAAGCAATTTATTGTCTCTTGTTTGTTCCTTGAGTTGAGTGTTAAAGTAAAAAATGTCTGTTGTACCCATCTTGGATAACAGAGTTATAGAATTGCATCTCATCACTCCTGCAGTAAGTTCTTGTTTTATGGCTTATGCAGAACAAATCTGTCAGAAAGACAAGTCGGTTTTGTGATGGAGCAACTAGAGGTTGTCCAAGCTTCTCCTCTCCTCTCCTCTCCTCTCCTCTCCTCTCCTCTCCTCTCCTCTCCTCTCCTCTCCTCTCCTCTCCTCTCCTCTCCCCTCCTCTCCCCTCCTCGCTCTACCTTTCTTGCTGTGATGGAAGTTCAACAACACACACCAGCATTTTTGTTTTCCTTGACAAATAGGCTGTGATGAAGGACTGAGGCAAGAGAAGGCAGAAGTCTCCCTCAAGAGGGACAGCCTCCAGTGGAACAGCAGGTACAGCAGCAGCAGGTCCTGCCATGCACTAGGCAGCACTGCAAACAATCAGGTAGAAGGGGACTATCGCACATTGGCTGTGTATTCTTTTGAGAAGTTTTGATTATGTTAAAGGCTCACACTTGATGACCTTTCCCCAGGACAACAAAGCTCTCATCTGCTGGAGAGTTTGCCTCCAATGTTGCTGTGTCATCACATCACTGATCTCAGCCTTTGACATGTATCCGTTGATGTCCAATTTCACAAGCATCTGTGCCGAAATGCCTTAATGATGCATGCCACCATCTTAATTCAGATGTTTTTTCACGTGTTTGAAGTAACAAATTGGCCTGAATAACTTCCTCTTTCATTTTGGAATCAACTTCCAACTGGTGCTTCTTTTAAGTCTCTGTGAGAATGATGCCTTTGCATTTAGCTTGTTATGCATGAAAAGTTTGGCAGCATTGTTTGATGTTTTACTGAGTCTCCCTCTGAGCCCTTTACAGAATATTGAATCATGTCATCATTAACTGTTTTCATAGAAGCATAAAACCTCCATGATCAACATCTAGTGCAGCACTGCTCAGAGACAGACTGCAGTGATTCTGTTACCAGACCCGCTGTATCCAAGCTCATGCTCTAATGTCTCTTTGACTTTGACAAAGACAATCACATTTACCTGGATTTGAGTAGCATGCTAAATCCTGCCCACCAGCGTGAAACACCTCTTTCTTTTCATGCGCTTCTGATACTCTACCTAGATCTATCTTTCAGCTTTTTGAACCATTGGTAACAGTGGCAACCTACCTTTAGCGCTGAGACCTCCCATTCCAGAGACAGTGCTTTGATGTTTCAACTGCAAAAGATCTGGCACTCTCTTCTGTGGTGGAAGCAAAAGGACACAGCCCTGTTCTGAGTTCAGTTCACTGACTGCATAAATGCAGCCACTCTTTTTACTGGTCAGAGACTTTTCCCCAGTATCATGTCTTCTGGTTTGGTGGGGTCTTGCCATCAGGGACCATCTGGCTTTGGTTCTGCTATGATCCTTCTTGTAGGAAAACATACAGACTGGTTGCTCTTTGTAGTTCAGCTTGTGACCACTATTCATTAAATCTGTCATTTCCTCTTCTGCCTTTCAGCAGTGTTTCCTCCATCAGGAACCTAATGACCCTCTGCAAGCTCCCATCCACCTACAATTACTGGACCTATATGAGGTTTGCCAAGTGGCTTAAATACTGTTTAGCATCTAGTGTCAGCTACTGCTTATGGCTGTCATGTGGGTTTGCAGCACACTCTCACCTAACTTATATTATGCCCTCAAAAGACCAGAAAAAATATCTACCCAGGTAAAGGACCAGACATGCAGAACTGCAACTGAAGTAGCTTAATATCAGTGAAGTGTACTCATATCCTTGGCTGATGTAATTCAACGTGGCTTCATTGGAGCTACCCGAGGATTTGCTTCAACCCTCAGTTGACTAAAAATGTCAGTTCAAAAGGCTTTTAAATAAAAAAAAAGACATTGTGGTTTTGTGGTCACAACTAGACTTGGGAACACTGTGTCTTTGTTGTGTTTTGATCTATGCTTCTCCCCGTGTTCTTGGAAAGGATCATTTCAACCCTCTACCTACAGCATAATTTCTTCTGCTGTAAAATGGATGTAATCACTTCCCTATTGCACAGGGCGTTTTGAGTAGTGTCTGCCTTCATATCAGAGCCCCATCCCTAACAATGCTAATAAAAGCACAGAATATTCTAGACAGTACATTTATAGAAGGGTACATGTTAGACAAGTCATGTTAGACGTTTAAAACCAGAGATCCAAATGTTACTGTCCCCTGGGTTAAATCAAAAGTCACTATCCTGTTTCTGACATGCAGGCTGTGATACAAGGACAAGAAGAACTGCACGTAAGTGAGTCTGAGCGTCTTCCCAGCAGAATAGCACATCTAGAGCAGATACGAGCACTGTCTGGGACAGAGGAAGATGTTAGAGTCTTGCCATGGACGCTGAGGAAGAGCTGTCCTGGACAGCATTTTCTTCTTCACATCCCCACTGGAGAGAGGTTGGTTTATGTTAAGTTTTGTTTTAAGGAAACAGTAGTTTAGTATGCACTTTTTCTGGGAATCATATAAACACAATTGCTGGTTAATCATCATCAGAAGGAAATGCCTTTATAAGGGCCTCTGTACAGGTTTCACATCTATTAGAATTTTCTCTCAAAGATAAATCCCACAGTCATCTTGGTCCTGCAGCCACATCCTCCTTCCCCTGCAGAAAATAAGGTTCTTTTTGCTGGAGACAGGAGGAACCAACCTTGTCCAAGGATGTGAAGCCCTGGCCCACAGGCTTATATAGAGAGCTTTGTCCTTATCCTGCAGGTGACACTGGCATCATGGTTTGGCCATGTGTTGCCATGGAGAATGGCAAACGAATGGAAACCAAAAAACAATCAAGAAATATGCCTTCACTTTCTCCACTCCTCACCAAATCTTATTTACTGTGGTCCCCACCAAATTATACCTAAAATAGCTTTTGTCTGTTGCCATTAGCCATTTAGGTTGGATCTACCAGCTGCATTAACTTGCCCCTATTGTACTATTGCGGTTGGATTACTGCCATCTTCCCCCCATGGGTTTTCTACAGATCTATATTTCAAAGTTACGGCTCTCGCAAAGCTCTGCTATGTGAGTTCAGACAAGCTAAAAAAAAATTAGTCATGTTTCCTCTAGTCTCGCTGTTTTACTAAGCTTCCTATTTGCAATCAAATTATTTTTAATTTTGACCGTGTTCCTATTGTTTGCCAGGAAGATAATCATCTTATCTTGCTGCCGGGATATTTCTCTCCTTTCTCATGTAGTTTCAGATGGATTAAATAAATACCCCTTACACAAAGCACACCAAGCTGGGCAAAAGGGCATTTCACCATTGCTGGCTGATCTGAAATTTAGGAAATGTCTCCTTTTTAGGAAAAAAAAAAGTTTGGAAGGATTCAGACATGCCATAATAGCAGAGTTGTCCCAATTATATGCACTCAGTTAATTTTTATCCATCCCAGAGTAGCTTTATGGAAACACGTGGGTGAAGTTAAAAGTTAGTGAGTGACACTGGCTTGGCTTGCCAGCACTGAACAAGGGTCACAGATGGCAGTTGTCCAAGTCTTTTGTAAGGCAGAAGCCAAAAAATGTCTGAGTGGTCTTGTGGGACCCTTCTGCTCCTTCTTCCCAGGTGAAACCACATTAGCTCCATGCAGGGAATGGGGGATCCCCCACTGTGCCATCTGTCTGATGAGAAGGCTTTCTGCTGAACCATCTGTGGATGCTCTTCTCCAATTCTATGTGTCTTCAGGTCATATCAAAGGGACTTAAACAGGAGCAGGTCAGTTCACTGCATTTTGAGGTGAGATTTTGAGTACTTTTCAAGGGAAGTGTAAATGCCCAGCAAGGCTGAGAAACCCAAATGGGGAGGATCAGGCACCTCTCAGATCTTTCCAGTTTCTCCAGTATCCCCCTCCATGGAAGAACTGGCTTGTTAACATGCAGACGACAGTCACACAATGGAAAGTTACATGAATGAGTGACACCGCTCAAAACCAAACTTCTCTGTATTGTGTTTTGTAACCTTCACCCATATCCACTTTCTTACTGCTGGATGCTGACTGGTTTACCTCCAGCTTCCTAATTATCGAAGCGCCGCTGCTTGTATTTTACCGCAGATGAGGAAATGAGGACATGTGGCATTTGTGATAAGAGATTTATGTGAGCTGTCTGTGCAACAGCGCTGCAACTTTCTATACAAGTCCATTTATAAAACAAAACATGTAAACAGTCAGGTTTTGATTGTTTCAGTGATTTCTTCCCCCGCGTGATAGATGTAAAGGAAAAACTGTAGCTTTCCACTTGATGCATTCAGATAAGTTTATGGCAAATGGGACGGATCTCAGTGGCATAAATCAGTGTCTACTTCCTTTGATTTGTCAGCTAAAATCCAGCTCCACGTGGGTGGATGTGAAGAAATACAAAGAAACTCAGGCTCGATGGCTGCTTGTACGTGATTCACTTTCAGCTGTAGAAGTACAAATATGCCTTCTTCATTAAGAATACAGTAAAGAGTGCAACATACCATTGAAATGGCAGCTGTAATCCAGTGATTATAATGGGTGGCTTTGACTACACCCCTGTAGATTGGTTACCTTTCAAATTGGGAGTGAGATGAGAGAAACAGGGTCATACTCTCAAGGAGCAAAATCCTCTTGAAGTCAGTGGCATCAAAGAACAGGGCAGGCTGGATACACATACCTAAATCCATGTCTGGTCCCTCCTCTTTCAGTCCTTCTCTTATCCCTTAGAATTTAGTCGAGAGGGGCCAGCGGGAGGGTGGAGAATCTTGGTTCTTTTCATGGAATTACCAAGATTTTTCTGCACTTTCTGGGAATGTGGGATGGAAAAGCAGCAAGTCCCCTGCGATTTTTGGCTTTCTAGCAGTTTCAGTTGCGAACTCCACAAGGACAGTAATTCTTGTGCTATTTTTCACAATATCCAGGCACCAGATGAGCCCATAAATATTCTGGGAGAGTTCTGACCTTGCCTGGGAAAGTCTGAACTGAGTCTGTTTGCAGACAGGTATTATAACTCTCCGGGGCTTTCAGCTCCTCACCTTTGACCAGCACAATATACAGAGTTACCTTTCAAATACTGTTTGGATGACACAAGTTCCAAGCTCCCTGCATATGTGAAAAAGCATCACAGAAAAATGTTCTCGAATGGTGTTTGTTTAACAACCCACCCAGAAATCAGATCCTCTTCACTTTCACTTTGTCCTTTTTGGAGGTGTTCTTCCCTTTGTTTGGGCAGAGGAGGCAACTCACGGGAAAAGACAGCGTGGAAAGTTACGTTCAGCTGTCAAAGCGCATGCGACGACTACCAGGAAAAAAAAAATATACATCCACACAACTCAATCTCATTGGAGTCACACCCAGCTCATTTGAAATAGGAGTTAAAATCTGTGGCTTTTTGATGATTGACACCACTGGCCACTGTGTGCTGGTACCTCCCTCTGCATGTCACACTTAGTCTCCAGCCTCTATTTCCAAAGATCTGAAAAATCTCTCCTGTCGGCTGCATAGGGCTGGGTGGACGGACACAAATGCTGCCACCAAGAGGGCTGGGGGCACCCCTTTTCTCTCAGCCCTTCACAGAGCAACTTTCTACCCTCTTCTATCCAAGATGTGGTGTTGCAGTATTCCTGAGTGGTTGATGGGTGAGCATGAATGAAGAGCACACCTCTGCTCTTGGTCCTTAGAAGCATAGAACCATAGAATCATCTAGGATCTTTCAGATCATCAAGCCCAACCATCAACCTTAAACTGACAAAACCCATCACTAAACCATGTCCCTCACCACCACATCTGCCTGTCTTTTAAATACCTTCAGGGATGGTGATTCCACCACTTCCCTGGGCAGCCTGTTCCAATGTTTGATACCCCTTTTGGTGAAGAAATTTTTCCTAATATCTATCCTAAACCTCTCCTGGCATAGCTTGAGACCATTTCCTCTTGTCCTATTGCCTATTACTTGGGAGAAGAGACCGACCCCACCCTCGCTACAACCTCCTTTCAGGAGTACAGTGATAAGGTCTCCCTCAGCCTCCTTTTCTTCAGGCTAAACAACCCCAGCTCCCTCAGCCTCTCCTCATCAGACTTGTGCTCCAGACCCCTCATCAGCTTCGTTGCCCTTCTCTGGACACGCTTAATGTCCCTCCTGTAGTGAGGAGCCCAAAACCAAGGACAGTATTCGAGGTGGGGCCTCACCAGTGCCAGTTCTTCATACTCTGGACCTTCTCCTCTAGAATGAGGGCCATGCATTTTATCTTCCAGTGCAGGACTCGCCCTCTCCTTTTAAAATACGATTGCTGCTACTGCCACCTACCTTTTATGCTGGGATGGATGCTAGAAATATCCTTTACACTGAGCCTGGGAAGGAGCCCAGGATTTCCTCCCCAGCCTAAGGGGGTATAAACCCAAACTCTAACCCATGGGATTAATCTGTTGTGTGGGAAGGAGGAGTTTTCTGCTGTTTGTGAGAAACAGTTTTCTGCCACGGCGGAGGAAAGGTTTCAAAGCCCATCAAGCCAGAGAGATCACTTGTTGCTCTTGCCTGGCTGTGAGGTCTTTCATACAGCAGATCTTGGTGTCTGCTCTGCAAAGCATATGGTGATATTAGCCAGGGAGCATTTAATGTAACAGGAGAGGAAGAGAAAGGTAGGGGGAAGTGTGTGGCCCCTCAGCAACAGGGATCTGACCCTCACTCTCACCTTTCTTAACTACTCCACTCAGTCGTTCTTGTAAAACAGAAGCAGAGGTAGAGATGAAGTGCCCCCCCAAATGTCTGTCCCCAGCAAACCTCTGCATACGTTCAGGCATGTTCCGGGAACAGCACAAACCCCTCAGGATTACTGACACATGTGGTCTGTGGGTCCTGACCAGGTTTATCTGCCAGGTGGTCCCCAATGCGCCCAGCTTTGCAGCAGTCAGAACACGTGGGAAATGGGGGATTATTTAAGCATAATAAATGTGGCTTCTCTGCAGGTTAATATCATTAAGAAGGACTAGCCCCCCTTTTCTACCTGCTTTTCCACAGCAAACAGCAGTCCTGCAATTAACCTTGGGTGAGGAGGAGCTGCAGCCAACGCAGGTTTGCCGAGCCCAGGCACTGTCACGCAGAGGTTTTGGCATCACAGGCTTGTGTCTACGTGCTGAAATCCCACCCAAGCCCATTGCCAGCTCCAGCCTTCAGCTGTGAGGCAGCACACCTTTTCTGAGTGAGTAGCTGGCTTCTTTTCTTTACACTGAGATGGCATCATTTCTTTACAGTTTGCAAAACTAAGCATAGGAATGATTTCACTCCCCCCCCCATCGATACACATCTCCCATCTCGATGGGAGAGAACGCCTGACAGGCGTCTCACAGCACACAACGGCCTTGTGCTGCCGTTTAGGGCAGGAAGCAAGAAAGGATATTGTATCAAACAGAAGGCATGGGAGAATTTCAGGTTAGACGGAGCATATTTAGTCACAGAAGAATTGGGTCAGTGCTCTGGGACCTGCGTTCACTTCCTGCAGGAACCCTGACATAGCCCAAAATAGTAGCCGTTAGGTAAAAGCCAAATATCTTCCCCTTTTTCTCCCCACGGCAAATACTAATGCTTACGTCATTAAAGGAGAAGCATAAATAGAAAGGCCTCGGGCTGTGATCTGCAAAGTTCTTGATGTGCAGATGAAGCACCAGCTTTTCTTATAGCTCACTGTTACCTACTTGTGCCATCACACTTTTCACTGAAGATATTATCAAGATGAACTGTTTAATTCTGTAGTTAGTGGAGAGAGACCAGGTATGCCCAAAGGTCCACTTGTGTAACTAAGGCTGGATGAAATTGAGCTTTTCACACGCCTCTTTGGCAACAAAGGGAGTCTGGGTTGGGTAGTTCAGCCTTCAAACACCCAGAAAGGCCAGATGGGTTTCATCCTTTCGCAATCAACTGGAGATTTATGGCTGTCTTCATTAGGCTCGGGAGTGAACTTCTTAAGGAAGGGACACGAACTTTCAATTTGGGTTTGGGGAAGAACGAAGAAAAGCTGGGTCAGATAAAGTTTATGTAAAGCCCTTCACATTCCACCCCAACATGCATACCAGTGGTTAAGGTTTGAGTAAACCCCTAACAATTTATTGTTGTTTAGACAATTATTCTGTCGCCTGATGACCCCTTCCCACCTGGAAAGGGAAATCAGGGAACACAAAGAAACACGAGGGTTGAAATGTAAATAGATTTAATAGAATAAGACTAAATAATTAACAATAATACTAAAGAACCAGTATTAATCTTGATACCGATATAAGATATACAACAATTCTACTCAGCTTATTCTGAGTGGGAAACTCTGTGCTCCTTGCAGGGGACAGCAAATGTCGGACAGTGCCCAACGGCTTTGGGAGGAAGGGAAGGTCTCAGGGGTCCAGCACCGGGGCAAGGAGTTGTCTGGACGGCCACCATCAAGGGAGAGAGAGCTATGCAGCAAACTTTTCTAATTTATATTCAATGTGACGTTCATGGTATGAAATAATCCTGTTGGCCAGCATGGGTCAAATGCCCAGGCCTTGCTCCTCCTTGTCCCTCCACCTGGCAAGGCTCGAAAACACTAAGACCTTGAATCCCACAGAGCCTGGCTGGCTAGAAAGTAAATATTTTCATGAATTCAGTCACTAGAGTCTTCTAAAAGGTCTGTTTTCCCCAGCACTAGAAGAAAAGTTAGCCCTGTGTCTCTCAACCCAGGACTCCAGTCAACTAAGAGAAACTACAGCACACATCTATATGTTTTATACATGGCACAGTTCTCATCTCACCAACTGGCACATACATGGGCGTTCCACATACAGCTGTTCCACACCGTGCACCAAAGAATGTTTCCTAACGGCAATTTGGACACAGTTTTGGAAAAGAAGGGAGAGTTGGGCTGTTGGGGTAGAAGGTATGCCATGCCTCTTGGCTTCGGGGACAGAGAACAGCCAGAATTTGTAGGAGAATACATGAAACGATGCGCGGAGCTACACACCTCCATCGGTTCTTCTCCCAGGCTCGGTAAATGTTTTCAAGAGCAGTTTGAGGAGGCAGAACGCGGGGGCAGATCCTTCGCACGCCCTGCAGCAGAGACCTGTTGACATGGATGGAAACAGGCTTTGCACACATGACGATCCTCACATTGTTCAGGAACACCCCAGACCAAAACCCCCATAGTGGGATTCCCAGGGCATCAAACACATTCCGAAAAGAGAAGGCACTTGGAAGGGAGTTTTCCGCAGCGATCGGTGCTTGCCTTCCCATTAAAACCGAGGAGGTTTTTGAGGAGCTGCTTGTCGCTTCGTGCCCTTATAATACTCAAACCCAAAGTCCTGGGGTCCTGCGGCTGGTTCCCAAGGTAAACACATGTGATTTATTTCAGAAAGGCATCTGCAGCACAAGAATTCATGACACACGCCCCCGATGGGCAGGAGCCAGAACGTTTTCAAACGTGCCAAGTTACCAGAATGTTATTAAAAGCTGTCAGAGTTAGAAGGAAGGTGCAGAGAAAAGCAACCTCCTTCCCCAAAGCCAGGTGGCTTAGGATAGACTTACGCTGCTTCCCACACGGATGAGGCAAGCTGGAGTCAGAGGTTCCTTCCAGCAACAGCTCGGTCCCCCTGGATATCTCTCCGTTAAGCTGCACAAATATTCTGAGGAAGGGGAGGGAGGGAGAGAAAAAGAGTGAAACCTATTCAATTACATCAAGATCAGGACTGGCCCTAGTAAAATCATTTATGGAGTGAGGGAACCCGGAGCGGTTTGGGCTGGAGCCATCTGCTGTTATTTGGTATATACAGAATCGGTTTCTATGGATTTTATTAATAGGTCACGCGATTGTATACAGGGATGTGAGATCCGAATCTCTCAGGAGGGGTCCCCGGTTGGGGTTTCGATTGCCTTTATAGGCAATGGCTCAACCAGCAAGTCCTTAAAAACTCCAGGGGAACGGCTCTGGGTTTCGGATTCTGCCCAGTTTTTTCTCTCCCCACCAAAATCTTGGACTGACTGTTTCCCTTCCTCTCCGCAACACACTCACTCAATGGGGAAAACAGGGAACCACCAGAAATTCTTACTGATTCTATTCTCATTTTTTTTTTTCCCTGTTGTCTGCATGAAGTTTCTCTCTTTCCCACCAGCCCGAGCAAGGACTGGTACAGAACTCGGGTCACACTTCTTTTAGGCACCAGGCCTGCCCTGGCCCTTCACTCGGGGGAGGGGGGGTGGGGGGGGTGGGAGTAATTTTGCCTTTCCAAAGGCAATTTACCCCAAAGAGGTAATTTAAAATTACCCCAAAGGGGGGTAAATTTCCTTTGCGTCTCCGTGGGGGCGGCCAAGTCCAAAGGGACCGGGACCCGCCACGGGAGGCTGGGGCTGTACATCGGAGCAGCCCGGGGGCTGCTCTCCCTCCCCTAGGGAGCTGTCCCTTCTGGAGGGCAACGGGGCAGAGCCCAGCGCCCCCTCTTATCCCCCCCCTTTTGGCTCGTTTTTCCTTCAATTTCCCCCCAAAAAGAGGCAAAGCCACGTCAGCAGAGAGACACCCCTTCCCCCCCCCCCTTCACCTGGGGGTGAAGCGAGGCTGCGGGACCCCCCCCCGGGCTCCCGTGTTGTCCCCCCCCCGGGCGCCCCCTAGCGGCGTGGCGGTCGGACCGCTCGGTCGCTCGGTGGCGGCGGGACGGGACCGGACCGGTCCTTCCCCCCACCCCCCTTCCCCCCCCCTCACCCGTCCCCGCCGTCCCATTGGCCGAGGCGGCGCCGCGCGTCACCGCTTCCTCCCGCTTTTGTGCACCGCCCCGCGCCGCCCCGCGACCCGCCGCCGCCGAGCCCAGCGGAGCCGAACGGTGCCGAGCGGAGCCGAACGGTGCCGAGCGGAGCAGAACGCAACCGAGCGGAGCCGAACGGTGCCGAGCGGAGCAGAACGCAACCGAGCGGAGCGGAGCGGAGCGGAGCCAGGCGCTGGGACCGCGGTGCTCCGAGTGGCCGGTGATGGCCCTCCGCTGGTAGCCCCGCCGCCGGACCGGTGAGTCTCTCCGCACCCCCGCACGGGTTTGTTTCGCTCTTTTAATTATTTTTTTACCTTATCTTTTTCACGACCGAGAGTTTTGCAGCCGGCTCTGGAGCGGGTGGTTTTCCTTTCCTCCCCCTTTTCTAGCCTTTGCGAGCCGGAGCTCGTCCCGCCGGGGAGGGGGCGAGCAGGGGGCGGGAGCGGGTCTCCAGGAAGGGGGGGCGGTGGGTGCGGGACACCGAGCGGGGGGTCCTGCCGCCCCCTTTGGGGATTTACCTTCCCCGGCACAGCCTTCGCCTGGTGCCTCGGGTAAACTCTTTTTCCCAGGTTTTTTGGCTGGTGGAGTCAGCCTGGAAGCCTGTCCCTGCTGCAGCTGTGGGACAGGGAGAGCCGGGATTAGACCCTGACACAGAGGGTCCCATTATGGGGATGCGTTAAACTCTTGGGCTGGTGGGTATGTTGCTGGCTTCGGTGGCTTGGGTCCAGCTTCAGTGGGAAGCCTCATGTCCATGTCAAGGAGGTGTGGGAACTCCTGGCTGGCCCTCACCCATGAGCAAAGTCCTCCCCGTGCAGAGTCTGTCCCGAGCGGTGAGGATGGATGGGGTGAGCGATCAGGAGGAGGAAGGCTCTGTGGCGGGCACAGACCCCCGTGGATGCAGGATGCTGGGACCCGTGTGGTGCGAGTGACCATGCCGGCCAGCGGAGCTGGGAAGCTGGGATTTCCACCTGGATGGAGCGAGTGGCTGTCAATGGGGGAGCTGTGCCAGGAGTCGAGCTGATGCTCCGGGAGGATTTGCTCCCCGGCCGGGTGGGGAGCGGAGCGGAGGTGGGAGCCCTGTGCCAGCAGCAGTGGGTGTGCGCCGGCTGGCTGGCCGGGTCCTGCACGGCGGCCAAATGTTTCTCTTGCTGGCCCCGACACAGCTTGGAGAGCGGTTTCCCCCCCCTCGGCTGCTGCTTTTATCCTCCTCTTCAATTCCTGTCTTGTAACGCAGTGGGTTTTGGAAGTAGACCCATTCCTGATCTGGTGCAGGGTCTGCAAGTGTGACCAGTGGCATGGACTGAAAATCTGGGTCTCGCATGGGATTTGTGCGGAATTTGAGTGATCCCAGGGATTTCCAGGGTCAAGCTCTTCTGCTTTTTTGGTGAGTGTGATGAGCAGTTTGGGGGAGTTGCCTTCTGTGGTACCTTGAAAATTTATTTCCAGTCTGGCACATGCGGTTTGATACAGCTCCATGCAGGATTCATGCCCGGACCGTGGCTCTTGGAAGCAATTCTTCAGGCGTGTGGGAGATGGGCTGTGTCTGGGGGCTTGCCTGTGGCTATCTGTGTTTTGTGATACCTGTGTCAGACTGTCCAGTTTCCAGATCCCCTAATTTGACATCGGTTATAACTGGGGGTTCAAGGTTTCCCTGGGCACCTGTGGATTGGGGCATAACTCTGCAGCTGGGCACAGCCTTTTGCCCTGGGAAGGCTTTGTAGCTTGTAAAAGCTCCTCTGTTGCAGGCAGGGGCGAGGCTGGATGGGCTGCCAGCCGGGTGGGATGTGGATTTAAAGGCTCTTTTATACCTTCCTTCTCCAAAATGGGCTTTGGTGCTGCAATTTTTTCCATGGGCCTTAAATCTCCATCAGAAACCCACAGCTCTGCCCTGTCAATGTGTGCTGATAGGTGATGTATTTCTTTTTTTGGAGGCTGTTAGAGAGATGTAGGCTAGATTTTCATCCAGGATGGGAAGACAGTGTCACGAAGACCCGGCCATTACAGCAGCCAGAGGAGTGCGATCCTCTCTCCATCCTTTCTGAAGCATTGCTGTTGCTTGATGATGCTTCGTGGTATTAGCGTGCAGCTTGGACTTCATGCGTTTGCTGAATTTTCCTATTGGGAAAATGGTGGCGAGGATCGCACAGCGTGTCTGGCTCCCTGGCAGAGATGTGGGATGGAGAGTGCTGCCGTGGCACGGAAGGTGATGTGCTTCCAGCCCTGCTCTCCCCAGCCAGACGTGGGAACCAGAGTGAAAGCTGGCAGGATCTTCTGTTCTGGTTGATCTGGCCCTGCCTGCATCAGAGACCTGCTGGTGGAGGCTAGAGGGAAGTGAGTCAGGGTTTGCTGTTAGAAGGGATATCTTTTATTAGACTGCCGGGTGAACGCAGGCTGGCTTTGGAGCGTGCAAGACTGTCTATGCACAGAAAATCTCAGTGCTGAGATTTACGAGGGAGAGCTTGCTCTGAGCTTACCTTGGCTCAGGTGGAGGAGATCATCTGAAAGAAAAGGGAAGAAAAAAAAGAGAGATTCAACTGCACTTCAGCCTACAGGTCATCTGGTACAAGGAAATGTGTTTTCTCTCTCTACAAATCTCTGGACTCTTTAGATCCTGAGATGCAGCACGGGAGAGGGACACACATCCCATGTGCCAGGGTTTCTTGGGAGGTGGCTGAGCCTTTTGTGGCCCTGCGGAGGGTGGCTGCAGGGACAGTGCTTGCTGGTGCCTGACGGCAGCTGGAGGCTGCTGGGCTCCATCGCTCCCACTCCCTTCTCTGCATGTCGCACAGGCCAAGCTCGCTGCGCACAGAAATGTGCAGAATGTCAGCTGTGCACCGCGGAGACGGAAAATGCATTACGGAGCCATAAGGAGGAGAATATGGAATTCCAACTTTTTTCTTTCTATTTGCTTAGATGCTTTTCAGAACAGCTATAAATGGCCCACTGGTCCTCAACCTGGCGGGTTCTCCTGCAATTCCCAGACTTCCTTTATTTTCCTGTTTAAGCTCCACAAGTGGAAATAGGTGACCAGGCGTTTTCTGTGAGTCCCTCAGGGGAGCCGTTCACCATCCCTGCACGTGGCTGTGCACACCGGGTCAGGACCGTGTTTATTCCTGGCACCTTTTCTGCCTTTGCCGAGTGTGATGTGAAACTCAGAGATAGCGATTGTCATCTCTGTTGTGTGTGAAATGCGCCGTCTCCACGG
The DNA here is from genome assembly GCA_026546715.1 of Gallinago undulata. NCBI lineage: Eukaryota > Metazoa > Chordata > Aves > Charadriiformes > Scolopacidae > Gallinago > Gallinago undulata. The sequence continues at coordinate 4,810,872 of JAOTQQ010000012.1, read as the reverse complement.
GCTTGCCCAGTACCCTGCGCAGTGTGAGCCTTCCTCTGATGTGGTGAATGCTGTGGTGAGCATCAGATGGACAAGACAAGTGCTTTTCTGTCTCTGAAGGCGCGAGTGAGCACACGTGAGCATGGATATGTGGGCATTTCTGTTTGTTTTCTGTCTGTCTCTGCAATTCTGATCTGGTCTGGCCAAGTAATCTTCCCGTTAGCCACTAAAATGCCATCAGTGTCCAAACGAATCAGCCTGTCCCAGCTCATCGGTAATGATGCAAGCAAGAAAACAGCAAACATCTCCCTTAAAACGGATGCTCTTCAAAGCCACTGGGAAGCTGTTCTCTGCAGAAGACTGATTACATGGGAAGGAACAGCAAGAGAAGAACTCTGTAGAGGGGCTCATGGAGAGTTTCAGGGCTGCAGGATGGGGGTACATGGCCCCCCCATTTTGTTTCAGCCCTGGGGCTGTTGCTCCAGGGGCTTTTCCTCAAGCCACAGGGCTAGGGGCCAAGCTGAGCCAGGGATGGTGGAAGATGCATCGTCAGCGTGGCCCATGGTGGGTACCCGTGGAGGAGTTTGGCCCAAAGCTGGCTTACCTGGTGCCACAGTGAGCTGGGGGTCTGTGGGTTCATGGTCAAGCCCTGTGGCTACTCGCAGCTCTTCTCGCTGCTTTCCCCTCTCTGTGACCTGAGGTGGGGACATGCCATTGCATGTCGTTGCTGTATCTAGTCTCAGGTGCCAGCTTCTGATTGAGGGTGCTTGAGACATCTGTGAAGGCTACCTGGAGGGTTTGAGCTGGACCTTCTGAGACTTAGAAGTCAAGGGTGAAAGTTATACCTGTACCTCCCTAAAACAAGGGGTATTCAGCTCCCAAATGCATTCCCCAAATGCTTTTTCCTACCCTGGAAGATCCTAATGTTAGTGGAGACCAGGGGGCTCTAAATTTAATGAGAATCCACAGTAGGCTGGAGCCTGTTCTGCTTTCCTGAGTTAAAACCCAGGTTTGCCACCGTTTTCTGCAGAACTAGTTGTCAGTTCCGTGGAAGCTCCCCTAGTTTTGTACTCTCCACTGTGCAAGGTGATCGGAGCGCTTCAGGAAGGACAAGCCACACCAGCAATGAAACCCAGGGTGGAGCTGAGCCTGGGTTTGGCTCAGAAGCATAGAAGCTGCAGAGGACAAAGTCCGGTCAGCAGTGCAGGCTGTGTGCTGTGCCTGCCAGCACGGGCCAGATCCTGCATGGGCTGCTGTGTAAGAAGCATGTGTACAGGCCAGGTCCTTGGAGGGGGTGGGAGAACGGGTTGAGTGTTCAGGTAGTGATTAAACACCAAATTGCTTGAGAAAATAGCCCTGGGTGGGTGGAATGGAGGCGCTCTGCAAATCTACAATGGCCAGGAACTTGCGTGCTAAATAACAAAAAGTCATCTGATTGATAGCTAGATGATTCAGAGGAAAATCGACTCCATACAATTGCTTTGGGAAAATAATTTGTGGGATAAGCCTTTGCAAAAGAGGTAGGAGAGTCTTAAATCCAACCCTGCTGAAGGCTGTTTGTGGCCTCTGCAATGCTTTGAGTGTTCCTGCTCTAATAGGACTGTCCTGGGGCAATTGTGGTTGTTTTGTCCCTGTGAAGGTGTTCCTTGCACAGTGGCTTCCAGGTGCCCACAAATCCCCAAGGGACTGATGAAAATTTTGCAGGTACAGTTGTTAGCCCAAACATCACATGCAAGAATGAACCTTGTGTTATGCTACGAGTTCTGTTTATGCTGGTCTTGATGCAGAGGTTTGGAAGAAGACTTTTGGGGAGATCTGTCCTTGTATGAGAAAGTCTAGTGTGATGAGGACAGTGGATTACTTGGATTGCTTGGTGCTTTTGCGATACAACCTCTTTGGGGTTTTGCGGTTGAGCAGAGATAGGGTCATTGTAGTCTAGTTATAAACTGGAAATAGTGCAGCGCCTTCTGTAAGAGCCTAAAAAAACCCAACTAGCAGATGTTTAATCTCTTCATCAGTGATGCCCTGTCCCAAGGCATGAAGACCCTGCAGAAGGGTGGTGGACTTGTTGTGGTGAGCACGTGTCTCGAGTAACGGGGAGATCTCGCCTCTGATCTGTCACTACCTGGGGACTGCCCTGGGGGGGGACGGGACTGTCCCTTTTTTGCATGCTGGGTCAGTGCGGTGTCATCGCAAAGGGCGGCTGGTAGCGCTATCTAGATAGAGCTGGGTGATGCTGATGGGCTGATAACTCGACTTGGTATCTGCAGCACAAATATCACGGTTGCTGTGGCTGGAAGGAGGTGTGTGGGCTGGGATGGTGGGGCAGAGCGGTCTGAGAGTGTGTAAGCGATGAATAACCAGTACTTGGAAATCAGAGGACAGAGATTAGGGCTTGCATCTATTGAGGTTGGTCAAGGCGTTGATGTAGTGTGGAGCCAGGCTTATTTTGCTGAACTGATGAAGCATCCTTTGGTAAAAGGCACCGGGCTGGGCCAAGCTCCTGGAAAGCTTCCCTTGCAGATGCAAGGCCCTCACTCTGCAGCCTCGATGCCTTCTCTTTGCCTTTCAGCACAAAAATACCCCACTAATCCCTCTGCTACAATCCTTCTGCTGGCTTCCCACTTGGAGAGAGGCTTTTGGGTAACCTGAGCACCCGGTTAATAAACCAGTGGAATGTCTTTGCTGCTCCTTGGTCTTAGTCCCCCAGTGCCAGCGCTAACAGAGTAGCAACAGTCATTAGAGAAATATGCAAGATATTTAAGTTATTTCTCTTTGGATGGTGCTGGTGGCAAGTAAAAGAGATAAACAGAGACTGTATTGAGCTGCGTGTAGCTTATTGCATCATTGGTTTTATTGAAAGGTTCAAGGTCCAGCTCTGAATGTTGTTGCTGCCTGGGCTAAGCCCAGCAGCAGGGTGCATCCGAGCTGCTCCGGAGCTCTGCTGTGTTTTGCCAGAGGGAAAAGGGTAAGGAAAGGTGCCCTCTCTGTGGATTCCTTCTGAATGGTGGCTGCAGGGAGGTGATTGCAGTGCCTTGGAAGAAACATGAAGGGGCAAGTCCTGTCATGCTTCTCTCTTGAGTTTTTACTGGAAAACTCTGTGCTTGGCTCCTGTTAACTCCCAGGAGCTGCTCCTCTGGTGGTGGAAGCCAGGGGAAGCCCTGCTGACGTCTCCTGGTGCAGCCTTCTGCATGTTGAGGCTGGGAGGGGACCATCAGGGCTGCCTGGATGTGGGACCACATAGCCCGGGTGCTCTTTCCTGCTTCCCATCCTCAGCTTACACTGGCTTTGCTGGCTGAGAGGATCTGCTTTGCTGGTGGCTTCGGTTGCTGCCTGCTTGCTCTCCGTCTTGTGATATGGTCACTTTTGGCTGTGCTACCTGGGGAATATGAAGTGCTTCTGGATATTGACTTGAGTCATGAGTGGCTCTGATGAAAGGGCAGCTACATTGTTATCTACCTAGCCTGGTGGTGGCCTCTGTCTGAAGACTGGCTTGGCTTCACCTCTCTCTGCCAAAATGATCTCTTGAGTGTGAGATTTGAGGAACCATGGCCGCTTTTGCCTATTTTTGTTTGGGGTGGGGATGCTTTGTGAGGCTCTCTGTGATGTTCTCCCCAAGGTGCTGTGATGTTAAAGGTGTGCATGATGTGTGTCACTGGGTTACTTGGCTGATGACTCAAGAAAAATGAGAGAAAATGTTTAATCATCACAATATTTCAGCAGCTTCACCTACAGCGTTACTGGTCTGACTAACATCCGCTGCGTTACCTGGTCAGCTTTGGAATAGGGCCATAAGGCCTGAGGATGGGTGTTCTGTTTGCAGTTAGTGTTATGGTAGGTGAGACCAAACAAACAGCACAAAAAGTGCTGGAGATTGACTGTAACTGGCTTCATCTCTTGAAGGGAAAGCTGGGGACAAGCTAGTTCCAGTCTTGGTTTATGTCCAGGAAATCATGTGCAGGAGAACTTGCCTTCCAGGGAACCGACTGGGCTGTCCCAGGGAGGTGGTGTGGCACACTAAGCTTTCATCCTGGACCACCACAGAGTCCCGAAGCTGTTGGGGACTTGGATGAGATGGAGCAAGACTTCCAGTACCCAGTACCATTACTGTCCAGTATCATTGCAGGGGAAGCTGGTTTGCCTTTCGTAGCGTGCATTGCCAGAGAGGTGCAGTTTGATGTCTCACCTCTGCAGGAACTTCTTGGGCAGTGGTGGCTGTGTGTTGGCTGTAGGAATCGCCACCATGATGAAGTTGGGAGGTGTGTGTGGGATGTGTTGGAAGGGGTCTCCCCTTGCTGCAGGGGGAACCCCCCACCTCCCTGACCTGTCTTGGGCTGGATTTCCTAAACCTCAACCCTTGGTTGTGATGGATGAGTGCCTTGGACATGTATGATTGAAGGGCTCTAGGTTGCACCAACCCTACTATCTTCATGGCCATGTTCAGGAGTGTTACTGAGGGCTTTGAGTGGTGCCCCTGCAGCAGCCTCTCATCCAGAGAGGGTGGTAGGAAAATTACATGAAAAAATACATTTTTTTGAAAGCCTACTTTTCCTATTGCAGCGCTTGACTAAATCGCATGTACATTTATTGCATGAGTCTTGAGGTGGCAGTAGACGCAGCGATGTTCTGTTTAAGCCCACAACCTGCTGGCTATTAGCTTGCAGCCCTGCAGAAATGAGAAGAGCAAGCAATTTGGTCTGGGTCTGATGAAAGCTTAAGTATGTGCATCGAGTCCGTTGGGTACGTGCTGTGCAATCACCAAGACCCTTGGTTGGAAGGTGTCTGGTGGATGAAGCGTCCTGCAATTCTTCATACAAGTTTGCTTGCCCTGGCGTTGCCTTTTGGGCTGGCAGGCAGCAGGTTTCCCCTCTGCCCCAGCTCGTGGGAAGAGCGTGGGTAAAGGACTTGCCGCCTTCTCGCTAATCCCTGCCTCCGTCTGTCACTTCCTCCTCCATTTGCTGCCCGTAGGAGGCATCTCTGCCAGCTTTGAGAGCGCAGGCCGGGAGGTGGGGTGCTGAGAAACACCCCCTGCCACACAGGAATCAGGATTATGGGGGATCCCGGCTGCTGGATGCTTTGCTAAATGCTTTTATAGGACATGCTCTGTGGTGTGTCTTATAAAGCCTTCTGAGAGGTAAATTTGCTGCGAGGCTCTATTTTTGGGGCCATCTCTGATGTAAGCCGTCAAGAAATGGTTTGCTCTTTGACTTATGGCTTAAAGTCTGGTTGTAGATGGGTGACCAGTTGCTTACCTAGCATTACCAAAGCAACGAGTTGTTGCTTTCCATGACTCATGAAAATGCACTGTAGCCTCTCTTAAGAATGGCTGAGATCACTTTTTGGCTGGGTTTGGGCATCTGGTTTCCTTAGCAAATAGCAGTGGGGGTGGAGGGAGGGAGGGGGATTTCCAAACTCCTTTCTTTGTGTGTGAGATCAGGGGGTTTGAGTTTGCATAATAAAATACTTCATTTGAAAAGAAAAGGGGGGGGGGAGGGGGGAAGACCTGTAACTTCCACATCTGTTTTGTTTTTGTAGCCTGTCTCATTTAGTCATGTTTTGCCTTAAAAAGAGGAAAGGTACTAATAACATTACAAGCGCTGCATGCTGTGTTTTTCCTCTTAAATGAGCAAGTGTAGAAACATGATGGGTGGTATTTCTCTTTTAAAGCAAAACCTTCTGCGGAAGGAGAAGGAGGTGCAGAGAAAATTCTGCAAGCAAAATCATAATTGCATCATTTTATTTTATTTCTTTCATTGATGTTTGCTGAGATAGAGAACTGATTCTATAGCGATGCAGGTGTTAGCAAGAGGTGTTTCACTGTTTGGCCAGTGTGATTTTTGTACTTTTTTAAAAAACAAATATTTATTTGCAGACCCTTGGTTCGCTTTCTGGTTCTGTCTGCACAGTTTAAAAGGAGCAACACTCGCATCCCTGAGAACCAAGCGCAGCAAGATGAGCATTAACCAGAGGAGAATCAGAGGGGCGATACCTGTGTGATAGCTTCAGGTAGCAGGAGGTCCCCAGGTGTTTCACCACCTCCGTGACCAGATCACAGCAGCCTCTGCAGCATCTTTCCCAAATCTGGCCTCTCTTCGCAGGCGCCGGAGAGCGGGCAGAGAGGAGAGATGGGAAATCCTCAGTAAGCAGAAGGTATAAAAGCTTTGAATAGGGAGATAACACGGAGTGGTGGGTTTAACGTGTCCGTGCCTTGCAGGTGGTGGAGGGAGTGAGGGTTAGGCTTGTTAAACACTGTGTGCAGCGATGTTAGCTGAGTTCACGAATTTAATAGAGGTGCTGTGCGCATTCTCTGCCGGTGCTTGGTTGTGGTTAAATCCCCTGCTGGGGCAGGCAGAAGCGTGTCCGGGGGTTGCTGCAGCAATGGGTTCAAGCTGCAGAGGGGCAGCAGGTCTGTCCTGGGAACAGCAGGAACCCAGGAGCGTAATGGCCCGGCCGTGGGCCAGGGCTGAGCGGGAACAATGTGACTGAACAGGTTTGCGCTCACTTCCTTGTAATCTCGAAGCTGAGATAATACAGAAATCCAGGAACGTTTGCCAAGCGAGAGCAGCGAGGCTTCCTTTCTCTGCCCTGGTGTGTGTTCTGCGAGGCAGGAACAGCAGACTTGCTGCCCTCTCGGGCTGCACGGCTGGTGAAAAGCAAATCCTTGCTCGAGGAACAGCACCATTGAGCTCAACTCAGGGCGATGGACGTAGGCTACCCCTCGGGGTTGGCTCTGGGCTGGCTGCCGATGTGAGCACCCTGCACCAGAGGCTGCTGTGGCCACCGTGATTTCCCAGGGCCTTTCTGTTCTCCTCCTCTGCGTCTTAGTTTTGGGCAGAGTGGGTAAAGACCACTGGTTGAATTTGAAGGGTAGTGTTTACCCCTTTTTCCACGGCTATGATGTATTCAATGCACAGCATGGCACGCCCCCAGAGTCTTCTAGATCTTAATAATTTTCTTCCATGCAAAAAAAGGAAATAAATGTGACCTGCAGTCTTCTTCTCTTGGTGCTTGTGGATATTTAAATGCAAGGCCAAAGTTTCTTAGTCTTAAGTGATGGCTGAGTGCAGCCCAGGTGCCTGTAGTGCTGTGGAGAGCTGAACCAGTGCCCCAGGACTCAGCAGCAGCATGGGATGTGAGCTCTGCAAGAGCCAACAAAGGCTTTTTCAGAAGCTCAAGTCCTGATTTACAGACTAATTACTACCACAAGGTATTTCTGCTGGGCAAGACCCACCAGTGGCTGTAAATGCATTAGTTTTGGTGAGCAGAGGGTGCCAAGAGATGAGCTGGCATAGCTGACTTCCAGGGCTTTACCCAGCTTGATGGATAAAAGAAGTGGAAGCAAAATTTGGCAAGCTGTTCTGCTGTATCAATTAATCATTTATTTATTTTAACTGCTGTGCTTTCGTTATGCATCGGGAGATAATATGCTCTTTTGACTAGGGAGGCCAGCGTCAGGGTACCTCAAAGGGGCTACCTAGTTTCTAGGCAGGTGTTGCTATGAAAGCTTTATTTTCTCATCTGTAACTTACAGTTGGAACCCCCCCACACCCCAAACTAAGTCATTCCTTGCCCAGTCTAAGGTCTCCAGTGTATAGTGTTGGAGGAAAAGAATCTTGGATCACGTTCTTGCCTCCAAAAAAAGAATAATTAAGTTTAAAATAGTGATTTTTTTTTTTAAATATCTTTTTTTCTCTCTCTTTTTGTTTGAGTATTTTGAACTTTGTGACTTACACTTCTTTCTTCAACTTTTGACATCTACAAGTACTTCTTTTTAACTAAAAAAAAAAGGAAGCGTGGATTCTGATGTAATCATGTGACTCTAGGAATCGAGTACTTACGAAAAACACTGAATCCTATGAGAATTGGCAATGCTTGGGGTCATCTTGTAGTCCAGCAGCTGAACTAGAAGCAAAATCTTCTACTGCTGACTCCCCCACGTTGCTTCCTCATCCTGTGGTGTCTGTGTTGTTGCAAGAGGCCCAGATTGTGTGGCTTTTGGGTTTTTTTTTATGGTGTATTTTTTTTTTGTAAATTTATATGATAAAAGGTTTTTTTTTCTTGCCCAGGGAGAGTTGCAGATCTGTGATCCAGAGGCTCTCGGTTGCCCTTTGGATTATGTATGAGGGTGGTCTCTTGTAGAAACCTTGCAAACTGGTGCATGCGCTTTGCTTGAAGGTGCTTTGGAGATGCTGGAGCAATGCAGCTGCCAGACCCTTCTCTGTGTGACTGCAGGTCTTGGCAATTGAAAAGGAAGAGCCAGCCTTGCTGGTGGCATCAATCAACGCTGATGCAGTTGCACTGTAAGCTTTCAGTACTGAAGGGGGCTTGTAAGAAAGATGGGGCCAGACTTTTTAGCGGGGCCTGTTGCAGTAGGACAAGTAGTAATGGTTTTAAAACTAAAAGAGGGAGGATTCGGACAAGATTTAAAGATGAAATATTTTACACTGAGGGTGGTGACACACCAGCCCAGGTTGCCCAGAGAGGTGGTAGATGCCTCATCCCTGGAAACATTCAGGGTCAGGTTGGTCAGGGCTCTGGACTGGGTGGTTGGACTAGATGACTTTAAAGGTCCCTTCCAACCCAAACTACGCTATTGTATTCTATTATGTGCTATCTAAGCTGCACGGGATTCTCTTCTCCCCAAATCATTTGCTTCCTTGCGTTTCCCTTTCTGCGGTGGTTGTGGTTTTTTTGAGCTGTTTTCTAGCAGTCTCTTGCGGGAGGCTTGACCTGGCTGGTTGAAGGAGGGGATGGTTGGTGCCTGTTCTCTTGACAACTTCCCCTCTGCTGGCATAGATGGAGTGCCTATCCACCTTGAACAGGATCAGGCTTGAGTGCTCAGAGAAGCACAAGGACTCCCATAACACAGAAGCGAGGTTCTTGCACTGCTTGTGGCTGCTGGGACACGAATTAGGGGACTCGGTGAGGTGCCTCAGAGCTTACCGAAGGAGAAAACCAGGGAAATGCAAGTCCTTTGCTTAACTCTCCCCGAGGTAAGTCCTGTTAGCATGAGGGAAATAACAGCTGGAAAATGTCATGTCTTCAGAGGGCAACACTCTCCCAACACAAGCAGCGAAGCAAAGCCAGCGTGTTTCTTTGCAACGTGGGAGGTATTTATCCCGTGACTAAGCATAAAAGTTAAGAGATGGAAAAGGTCCTATTAGATCATCTCATCCACCTCCTTGCTGGCGTGCAGGTTTTCTCTCTGGTGTATATTTATTAATAGGCTGTTGAGCAGACAGGAGGAGTTTACTCGGGGTACTCTGGAAGAGCAGCAGCCAGCCTCTGCAGGTGAGGGACTCTGCACACGCGCGCGTGACTCCACTTGAACGTGCACCAGTTGCTTGCAGAAATAGGATTATGCAGTAAAAGGGCCAAAAAGCTCTAGACTTGACATTATGTACATGCTTGGAGCCTTCCCGTTGACTTGCTGGGCCTCAGTTTGTGCAGGCGTCAGCTCATCTTTTTTTAACACTCTCGGAATGCGCTAATTTTACTTTATATTTCTGATGGAGTAGGTGGTTTGAAAGCTAATAATAATAGGGGAAAAATGAATTAGAAGCCTTTTGGTAAGGAGAGGTCAGCCAGCTAGACATCTGCACAGCTGGCCTGGGCTCTGTTGGCCATAATCTATGACAGTGGTGCGCGAAGACGCCCAGAGGGGATGTCAGAAAAGTGCAGGTGGAAATGCTATAGCGATGACAAACACACCAGTGCTGGAGTTTCAGGCCTGAGCTTGGGGACCGTCAACACTGTTTCGTTTATTCCTCCTCAGTAACCATATCAAGGCCTCACGGATGCGTACTTTTTTTTAATTTATTTTATTTTATTTCACACTCCCTGATTTCATTTGCAGCTCCGAGTACTCAGCATCTCCCAGACTGAAATTGCTGAGTGTTGAGTATGAAGGGACAGGTTCTGTCCTTAACTAATTCAGGGAAGAACTAGAGCACGTGCTGAGCACAGGTAGGGGACGGGAGCAGAAATTTCCTATCTAGGCATGTGCTGAACTGCCTTCTGATGTTGAGACTGTGTTGACTTTTGCATTTGGGGTAGCTCTGCTGGCTCCAGGGGTGTCTCCTGGTCAACACCAGTGTGAGAACAATATTTAGGCTTAGAGACCAGGACCGTTCTGTGGTGTAGGTGAGCAACCAAGCCTGCTCTGCCACAAGTGAGATGTTTTTGCTGGTGGTGGCACTGTGTTGAGCCCCTGGGGCTGTGCTGTGGTCTGATAATCTGTTTCCTGACACTATGGTGCATTTTGTGCCATTTTCTGGACATGGGACATGTCTTGGCTAAGTGGTTGCTCTGTTGAATTGGGAGAAGCTGTCCCCTAGTTCCGTGGAGGGTAGGAGCTGGGTGTTCCATGATACAGACCGTTGTCCCTGGCATCGATGGTCTTTCTCTTGGCATGTTGCATGGAAGTGACAGTATCGCAGATGACGTTTTCCAGGAAAACTTCCAAGACTTGTAAACGAGCTCTGAGATGGGCTTTGCCTCCATCCCCTCAACCAGACATCTTCTAGGAAGGAGAGAGTTGGAGCAAGGCACAGCGTGTGCAGGGAGCAAATCTGCCTTACTATTGTTTTGTTTAGAGAAAACGTGATCTAAAGATGTAAAAAGCAATTGCAAATGATGTCTGGACACTGCCTCTCCTCATCAATTAGCAGCATTAAAGGCTCAGCAGGGAGGATTAATTAGAAAACTGAAATCTTTCCATTGTGACAGCCTTCTGGTTTCCATTGAAATGTAGCTGAAGAACTGGGAAGGCTTCTGTATTTTGTTTTGATATGCAGGCATATGTTCTTTCCATCCTGGAAATTAATTCTGTCTGTCTGTAATGGGGCCGTGGGAATCAATATTGAGCTGAACTCTATTTCTCCAGAGCTTTCTTCTAAAAGTAGTTGACTGTTTCCTTCCCCACTGTGCCTTAATAAGTGACTTGATTTTGGAGCAGCGGAGCAACTGGTCTTCCACTGGTTTGGAGGTGTTGTGTGGCTGCCTTGACAGATCAGGGTTGGCCCACAGTGTCTTGAGGGTGATGGGCTTCTCTTTTCTGAAAATCTTTGGGTCAGACTTCCTCTGAGATGGCCGAAAAGGCCCACAGCCTTCTGCTGCCTGTGACTTTCCATTGCACCGCACCAGGCTGGACGCTGTAGGAGAGGAAATTACTCATCACTCTGCCTCCCTTGCAGACTTGGCCTTGGTGAGCTGTCGTGCTCTCAGCCTTACATTTGGCAATGTCCTAAGCTGGATTTTGAGTCAAGATTTGCCTTTTCCTCAGTCTCGTCATCTTTTCTTCCCTACCACTGGGCTCGGAGAGCGAAAGGGAGCCAGTGCAGCAGCCACAACCTGCTGCCTTGTGCTGGGGGAGTAGGTCACTGTTACATGATCATAGAATGGTTAGAGTTGGAAGGAACCTTAAAGATCACCCAGTTCCAACCCCCCTGCCATGGGCAGGGACACCTCCCACCAGAGCAGGTTGCTCCAAGCCCCATCCAGCCTGGCCTTGAACCCCTCCAGGGATGGGGCATCCACAACTTCTCTGGGCAACCTGTTCCAGTGTCTCAGCACCCTCGCAGAAAAGAATTTCTTCCTAATATCTAATCTAAATCTCCCCTCTTCCAATTTCAAACCGTTACCCCTTGCCCTGTCACTACAGTTCCTGATGCAGAGTCCCTCTCTGGCTCTCCTGTAGACTCCTTTCAGATATTGGAAGACTGCTGTAAGGTCTCCTCAGAGCCTTCTGTTTTTCCAGGCTGAACAACCCCAGCTCTTTGTCTTCATAGGAGAGGTGCTCCAGCCCTCTGATCATCTTCGTGGCCCTCCTCTGGACCTGGAAACTGAGGTTGCTCTGGAAGAAGCTGCATCTTGTGCCACAGCAAGAGACAGCCTATATGCAGGCTCTGCAGAGCCACTGCCATGTGAAAATTGATGGTGAAGGGCTGGCAGGAGAGGCAGCACAGACCCTTTAAGCCATGGGCAACATATGCAGCCCTGTATTGCCCCATACAGCACTACAGGCTTGGGGCAGAGTGGCTGGAGCTGCCTAGCCGAAAAGGACCTGGGGGTGTTGGTCGACTGTTGGCTGAACATGAGCCAGCAGTGTGCCCAGGTGGCCAAGAAGGCCAACAGCATCCTGGCCTGTGTCAGGAAGAGTGTGGCGAGTAGGACTCGGGAGGTGATCTGTGACTTGTACTGGGCACTGGTGACGCCCCACCTTGAGTGCTGTGTCCAGTTTGTGGCCCCTTACCGCAAAAAAGACAAGGGGGTGAGCGGGCCCAGAGAAGGGCAATGAAGCTGGTGAGGGGTCTGGAGAGTAAGTCTGAGGAGGAGCAGCTGAGGGAGCTGGGGTTGTTCAGCCTGGAGAAAAGGAGGCTGAGAGGGGACCTTCTTGCTCTCTACAGCTCCCTGAAAGGAGGGTGTAGCCAGGGGGGTCAGTCTCTTTTCCCGAGTCACAGGCGACAGGACAAGAGGAAAGGGCTTCAAGTTGTACCAGGGGAGGTTCAGATTGGATATTAGGAAAATTTTTTTATGCTCAAAGGGTTATTAAGCCCTGGGCTGCCCAGGGAAGTGGTTGCAGCAACCCCTCAGGGGTATTTAAAAGACAGGTTGATATAGTGCATAGAGACATGATATAGTGATGGTTTTTTATTAGTTAGGTTGATGGTTGGACTAGATGATCTTTAAGGTCCCTTCCAACCTGGACAATTCTATGATTCTACGTGCTCTACAGACCTGTCAGGTTGTGTGCATGTACAGCCGTGTGTTGCCCAATCTGGTTCCTGTATTGTTGATGGCTCGTTTTCTATTGTGTTTAGTCACACATGAAGCCAAGTGTACTTGAGTTCACGTGATACAACAAATCAAGAGGATGAGGAGAACAAAACCTCTGAGAAAGAAACACGTGATTCAGCTGTTTCATAACCCCATCACCACCCCACTGGCAGCACGCACAAACCAGCAGCTTGCGGAGACAGCAGTGTCCTGGGGCTATGAAGAAACCTGGATCTTCTGCCCCAAACACAGCACGTCTTTTAATTTTTGGTTACCACCACAAGCACTCGGTGAGCTTGGCTTCCTTCCCCTGGTCTAGTCTTGATCCAGAACTGCGTGGCAGAAGTGGTGTGCGCAAGAAAAGAACCTTGCAAATTCTGTGGTGGCTCCAATGGGATGAGGGGTAAGGGTTTAAACTGAAGGAGGGCACATTTTGATGAGATACCAGGAAAATAATTTTCACTGTGAGGGTGATGAGATACTGGAACAGGTTGCCCAGAGAAATTGTGGATGCCCCATCCCTGAAGGTGTTCAAGGCAAGGTTGGATGGGGCTTTGAGCAACCTGGTCTAGTGGAAGGTGTCCCTGCCCATGGCAGGGGGTTGGACCTCAATGCTCTTTAAGGTCCCTTCCAACCTAAACCATTCTGTGATTCTTTGGGGCTGATCCTCAGGTCCTGGTCTCCCTGTGTGCTGTGGAGCTTACGTTCCTTGCATACGAGGAAGAAGCAAAATAACCAGGTAGCTGCTGAGAGAGCAGAAAGGGGTCAATTAGTTCACATCCCTTGGCTTTGCAGTCAATTGGAAAGTGGTGTTGTGATCAATCAAATCTAGATGGGCTGCAGGGGTGAGGCTGCGGCTCGTTAAAGAGGAAGCTGTGCAGTGGAATAGCTGCGAGAGGGACTATCGATCGCAGCCGGTTAAGGGTAAATGGTGGTATACAAAGGCTGGTAGGACAACTTGTAGGAGATAGAGGTGTTATCCTGTGTGCTGTCAGTGGGGTGTTGCAAGTGAGAGAAAGTGGGTCAGCAAGAAGGTGGGATGAGCATGAGAGATGATGACACAGTGGCTTAAAACCCCTGATTTGGCCACAAGGTCTTGCTGCTCAATGAGGGAATGGGATGGACTTCCCTCCTTCCTGGTCCAAAGCTTGGTCATTTAGTGTTAACATCCCCATTAGAGCATGCTGGACCATTCATGAAGTTTGTGTTGCTTTTGATACTTTTGGAGGTCGAAGCTACAGAGACAGGGTTGGTTCCCTCCTGCCGTTATCCTTGGGAATAACTGTATGTCCCAGTCCCTGGTGCAGATGCCAGCTCTCAGGCCAGGTTCTTCATTGCATGGTGTTGGCTTTGAAGCTCTTTGGAGTAAAGATGCATTGATGGAGACTCTTTGTTCCAGATGCTGGATAGCAGATTGGTGCTGCGCGGGTGCTTTTCTCCCAATTGCTTTTGAGGGGAAAGATTTTGCTCTGAGACAAATGTGTTTCTGAGGGCACGTTTCACCTGATGGTTTTAGGATCTATTCCTCCTTTTTGGTTTCTGCTCCTTCTGAAAATCAAAAATAAGGCCATGAAAACCTGTAGTTTTCTTCTGCATTGGCTTTTACCTTATATATATATATATATACACACATATATATATGTAAATATATATATATATATAGGGATGCACCTTCCTCATTGCTGTATTCACTTAGGAGGGTATGTTCATTGAAATCAGAGGGTTTCTGTTGGTGTAACTTGCATCAGGGTTTCTCTCTGCTTAGTTAGGTGCACAGATAACTGTCCAATTTAAAAACAGGAGTTTGCCCTGTAAGAGGGGAAATGGCAGTGTTGTCCTCTCCTCTAGCACTCCTCTAGCTCTCCACCTTCATCCTCAGCAAGCAGGGCTGGGCATTGAAATAATCCTGGTTCCACAGGCTTCTGGGGTGATGAACATACAGGGTTGCAGATGAGGATCCTTTAGACTTTGTCACTTCAGTGCCTGATTTTAAAAATTTGCCTTTAGGCACAGTGTCTGGTGGGACTGTGTAGTAGATGGGGTTTGGGGTGTAATCAGGGTGTCTGCAAACTGGTTTGGCTCCAGCAGTTGCTGGAGGTGGCAGTTCCTCTGTAACAAGCAGAGGCAAGTTCTGGGCTGTGCAAACCTTGATGCGAGTAAAAAACCAAACAGGTGGGGACCATGTGTGTTCTCTGGAAATTTGCTTTGCTTGACTTTGTTATAAATATGTATTAAAAATGCATTAACTCTGCCCTGATAGGGCTGTGTTGTCTGATTTTATTTATTTTTTTTCTGATAAGAGTCCTTTCTAATAGTTTTGAGTTGCTTCCTTTTATGGGTTTCCAGAAGTTTGAGACCTGTATGCAGAATCAAAGATATTTTATATGCCATTTAAATTACTGATTATTTCACTGAAATTTGGTAAAAGGATTATTCCTGTAAAGCAAGAAAAGAGTAACTAAATAATAACTTATAGGAACATGGTGTCTGCAATGTTTCATTTACAAAGTCATTTGCAAGAAGAGGAACTGTTGAAAGGGGAGAGATTTTAAGATCTCAACAGCTGTTTTTAAGGGCCATCATGGAAATTAAAAGCAGGGTTTAAAGCTCTTATTCTATGTACATGTTGTGCTAGATTCACTGCATTTCACTGAATTATTTTTAGAGTTGGAAGGGACCATAGAGATCATCTAGTCCAGCTCCCCTGCTGAAGCAGGATTGCCCAGAGCTAGAGCATGTTACTCAGGACGGCATCCAGGGGGGTCTTGAAAATCTCTAAAGAAGGGGACTCCACGACCTCCCTGGGCAGCCTGTTCCAGGGCTCTGGCACCCTCACTGTAAAGAAGTTTTTTCTCATATTTGAGTGGAACCTCTTATTCAACGGGATGGCTCAGGAGATTTTCCTTTAGAAGCAGCAGTTGAATATAGCAGGACTGCAAAAAGATGCCCAAAAATGGGGGGGGGACCCCTCAACTGATGCATATTCCTATTGAATTTCTTGTTGGCTTTCATGCGCTGTAATTCCCAGTGCACTGGCTTGCTCCTTCCGTGAGCTGTGCTGATGCACGAATGTCACTTCTTGCTTAGCAGCTGGATCAGTGCAAGCTCAGGAAAGGTTTTGGTTTTTTTTTTTTTTCTTTTCCTCCTCATCTTGGCTTGTGAAGTTTGTCCCTTGAGCCCACTGGGGAGGTATGCCTGCAAACCTGGCCTGGTTACACGCCTGTTTGCAAAAATATCTATCCCAGTTGCATGCTCCTAAACATGGAATCATTTAGGTTGGAAAAGACCTTTAAGATTGAGTCCAACCGTAAACTTAACGCTGCCAAGTGCACCACTAAACCATGATCCTAAATGCCACATCTACATAGACACATGGTCATAAATGGCTACTTTTGGACTACTCCTGTGTGGCACATCCTTTGGATAACCTAAGTGGAAAATGCCATGAAAGTAAGGTCTTACTTATCTGAAGTGTCACCAAAATGTAGCTATTCTTCTGTGTAGCCTGAAATATGGGTCCCATTTCCAAGGTGGTTCTTTGAGAAAAAGGTCAAACATTCTATAGTGTCCTTACAAAACTGTAAGGATGAGGTTGAGATGATCTGAGGAAACCTGTAATATTTCAACCGTTCTCTCCTTGTGTTTGGTTCCATCTTTGCCAAGCTTGCAGGGTGTTTGACTGAGCTATCAGCATGCAGACGTTTGTATTCACACCATTAAAACAATCTCATTTGCTTTGCTGTTTTTTTTTTTTTTTAATGCTATCCCAGCCCTGGCCTCTGAAGCTTTTTGAAAATAACATTTACAATAATATTTTTAACAGTTCCATAGTATACAAAGCTCCAGCGCCCTGGCAGGACTCCCGGAAACTTGCTGAAAGTTAATGTGGTCAACTCTTAAAAAAGGAGAGATTTTTTCCGCTTGACTCTTGCTTGTTAAACTCTCTGAGCCCAACATGTTGTTCCCTGCTGCTTGAAAAAACAAGGAAAGTCCCAATTTTAGCAATGCTAGTTTGAGTAGCTTTCCAGCTGAGCCACATTCCAGGGGCAACTGTGGCTTATTCTTTTTTTTTTTTTTTTTTATGGTGGTGTGTCCCTATACCTTCAAACCAAAATGTTAAGAGGTGCTTAGGCCCAAATAAGTAGGTGCTGCTTTCCCTGGAAGGCTGGGGATGATAAAACAAGGATTGAGATGCCACCACTTGTGCTGGGAGTGGGAGGAAGACATCCCTACTTGGGAGCTTTGTTTTATGATGGATGCTGAATCTCTGGGAGGGTAAGAACAGCCCTTTTTGGGGTAGGCAATACTGTAAATCCCATTTCAAGTCAGTGGTAGGCTGCTGGTGGCTCTAGCTTAATGCTGGACTGTACTCTTCCCAGTTTCCTAACCCCCATCCTACATCCTTCTTCCCAATAAGTCTCTTCCAGTCACATTTTTGTCTTCTCTCACATCTAGGGAAACATTGCTCTTCTCCATTCTCTCCTCGCCTGCTTTGCCTTCCCCAGCTTAGATGCACAGAGGTTGGAGTCACATCTAGTTGGGCATTACTTTGCTGTTGTCTCCCTTGAACTCAGTCTTGCTTAATCCCTTCCCAGCCAGGAGTACGGTGTGAAAAGGGACTATCTGGGATTTATTTTTAGAATGGATTAGTAACCTTGCATGTAGTTCTTATATGGATACTCATACTTGGCACTCATGTAGCCACAATGATGTCGAACCACTTTGGCTGCAGAATTGTGTTCAGCTCAGTCTAATCTAATCTTAACTTTCTTTGCTTCTGGAGGTGGTGTTTGTGCATGGAGAGGTTACCTGGGCAGTGGTTTGTAGATTCACCATGGAGATTTAGTGTAGATTTAGAGCAGATTTAGAGCTGGTTCTGCCAGCTGTGGGAGCAGTTGGAGTGTGAATGGGAGCCCTGTTTCAGGTGCTTGCTGGTTTATGTTGTGAACTGCCACCACCTGAAGGCTGTGATGAGGGAGCTTAGTGGGAGAAGGGGGATGCTGCTTTGAAGCACATCGGAGTACAAAAAGGATTTTTCCTTTTTTTTTTCTTTTTCCCTGCCTCTTATTTTTTCCCTTTTCCCTCCCTGTTTATTAAGAGAGATAATAAAAGGACATAATTTGTACTAGAAGCAGGAATTTGTCCTTCTGTAAAAGGAAGCTGCTGGTATGTATTTTTGGGAAGCCACGGAAATGGCCGGTGTTTGCAGTCCAATTTGAAGGCTGGCTGTCCTCAGGATTGAAGAGATCTGGTGAAATAGGAAACCTTTTTTCTCTTTTTTTTTTTTCCTCTCGTGTATCCGTGGGGGTTTCCTGCACTGTGTATGGGGGCTGGTTTGCTCACGAGAGCTGAGCAGTTGGGGTCTCAGGGGCTTGCTGTGGCAGAGATGATGGAGAAGAGCACAGGGCAAAGCACTGCTGATGGAAGGGTCACCTGTTTCTCCAGGGTTTCCTTGCATGGTTCCTGCAGGTACATGCTTTTGTAGCTAGATAAGGATAGCAAAGGTCTGGAAAGTGTCCAAAAAAACATTAGAAAAAATCTATTACACTGATGGGAGAGTTAACCAGGGCTGGCCGAGGAATTTAGGGTTAATCCAGGCTATCTGCAGGTGACCCTTGGTGCCAACTCTGCTTGCAGTTTAATTACTGGAAGTGTTGCAACAATTTTTGAAAGCAAAAGCAGTGAAGATTTGGGCTGTTTCCTGCTCTTGTTATAATCAGATGGAATTTTCACATTTACTTCTTGGTGTTTCTCTGCTCTCTCCTGTTCCACTTTTGCGTAGACTGTTTCCTCCTCAAGATAGGATTTTTAAGCCTTTCCAAGTCTGTTGGTTACTTCCTTGCTTCCTCCTTTGTCTCAAAAATGGCCAGAGCAGAGTCCCAGCGGCCGTGGGCTCTTTGGTTAAATGGTGCTGTCCTGAGAGGAAGCTGCAGCAGCAAAAGGAACAACGCACTTCGGGGCACACGGACGTCTCTGCCTCTGCAGCTTTCTTATCGCTTTCCCTTCCTGCTCGTCTCTCTCAAAATAGGTTGGATAAATATCCTCCTGCTTGCTAGCACCAAGGCGCCGGAGTGGCAGAAAACCATTATAATCCCAACTTGCGATCATTCCCTTTTCACTTCAGACTTGTTATTGTGTTCAAATTGATTTGACTGAGCTGGGAATTTTGCAAAGTGATTTTTTTTTTTCCCTACTGATTCTATCCAATGCATGGTACATAATACTCCAGAATGCATGTCGATCTGGCATGCACAGCTCTCATTGACTTTGGGTTGCCTGCAGTGACTGCAGGACAGGAGTGCCTTACTCTCTCCGTGCAAGTCTGATGAAGTACCTGAGATGTCTCTCCATTCACTAGTGCTTTTACACGGCTTTATGACCAAGAAATCTGTGTGCCTATTGGTCAGCTAAAGTGAACTGGTCTTTGCTGATCACTTCATTTGCATTGCTCTTTATAAGGTGCCCGTCTTGAGGTGGGATATGCCTTTGCTGAGTCTAAAATGAGGTTTTCCACTAGTGAGCAGGACTGACTCCAGCAGCCCCAGGTTTACCCTCTTAAGTTTCTCAGTGCAGAAAAACCCATCCCTTCAGTGGGCACAAAGTGTTGGCTCAATACAGTGTGTCAAGTAACTGAACCCCTTTTGCATCAGTTTTGGGAAAATTAGCGGATAGCCATGAGTAGCCCTTGGCAACAGGAAGAGACCCTGGAAGGGCTGTAGGGCCACAGCCTGCCAAGAGGGATGTATGGGGTGTACGTAGCTGTCAAGAACTGTCCAGACTCAGGGCTTCTTTTTTCCCCATGTGGTCAGAGGAAGGGTAATCCAGCCTTGAGGAACCTTGGCTGGAATTTGGAAGGCCTAAGTTTAGGTTTCTGCTTTGACACAGGGTGCCTTGGGACTGACTTTCCATGTCCTGCTGTTGGTCTGTTTCCCAAGTGAGTGTTATTTCATAGGGATGCTGCAAAATGTAATGTGTTAAAGGTAGTATTAAGGGCTGTGGGCAACCTGGTCTAGTCAGAGGTGTCCCCCCCCATGGTGGGGGCTGGAACTAGATGATAAACATTAAGGTCCCTTCCAACTCAAACCATTCTATGATTCTGTAAGTCTACATTAAATAATGTAAAAATCCATTAAAGGTGTAATGTATTAAAGATGGCCTGCTCTTAATAAAAGCAGACCTGTGGCACAAGTATGAGATGGTTACTTCAAGATTTTAAAACCATGAAGGTACCAGGTTTGTTACCTTTGGGGTGTGTAGAGGAGGGCAGACTCCTGGTCTCAATTCCTGACTAATGGTTCTACTCTTTCCTCTAGCCCAGGTGATGGTGGGGAAATGCTTTGTGAAGGGTGGTCCTGTTCAGTTGCTGTCTCTGTTGAAATGTCAAAATTAATCTGTAAACTCTGTGTATGTTTGTTATTACAGGGTGGATGCTTGAGAGTGGAGGATAAGGTACAAGTGTCTGGGACCGGTGGAATGGAGGCCTGATGTAGATGGAAAGATGGGTAAGAACTGGATTATGCTGAAGCAGTTAATTTTCTGCAGCCTGCTAATTTTGGTTGGGGCTACCAAGTATGACAGCTCAGTGGGAGACATTGCCAAGATGGTCTGGCTGAATATTACGTTGCTTTCTAAATTTTTTTTGCCTTCCAGTGGTGCCAAAATTGGACACATTGTTCTTACAGTCAGTGCAATCTGGTGGGTTGTGTTGTAGATGGAGCCTCTTCCTGGGTCTGCCTTGTATTTCTGGGCAGAGCATCTTCATTCCCTGAATCTCTTCTTCCAAAGAGGCTTCAGTCTCAAACAGAGCCTCAGTATATTGCTCTTCTAGTCGGTGACCTGGGTTACTTGCACCTTCTCTGTCTTCTACTGGAATAACAGAGTAGTTGTGTATCAGATGCCCAGTGATGCTGATGGAGACTATATTTTTAAAGTTTAAGTTATACATAGCTCTGGAGGTACTTGATGATCTTGATCCTGTCTCTACTACTAAAGAAAATTCATTGTGTCAGAAAATGAAGTGGAAGTGCTGGACTGTCTCAGTTTTAGCATGTGAGTGGTAGTGTCTCACATGAGTAGGTGATAAGTGCGAGAGCCCCGGCCCTGCTTCAGCTTCTCATGCCATTGGCCATGAAACTTACTACATTACTTATGCAAAATCATACTTTACTTGCAGAAAAATATCCATACTCAGCTACCGTGCTTGTAACCTGTCACAGGGGTGGTCACAGCTGGAGGGATTGCCTGATGTCTTCCCGTGGCCACTAAAGGGCTTTCGGGGGAGACACGTGCCTTACTGACAGCACCACTGCTAGGTTTGGGATTCAGCCAGCTTTTCATGCGTTTGTGAGCATGCAAAGTATGAGAAGGTCTTTGCAGAATGAACATTAACCACAAAAACAATTCCAAAGTGGTCTACAACCCCTTTTGCCAGCCAGTAGCAGCTCCAGCAACTGGAGGGGGTTCTGCTCCTTTCTTTAATTTTGCTGAAAAGGAGCAGCTCAGCAGAAGAGCTGAAGAGCAAGGCCAGGTTCTACCTCACATGGTAGAACTATCCCTCACAGTGCTCAATTAACACGTGGAGCTCATTGAACTTGGAATGTCGTGTTTCCTTCACCAGAAGCAGCAGGTTACACAGGAGCCTAAATTAATCTTCTGAAATGTCTTCCTGACTTGGTGACCCAAGAAAGCAAATGAGATCGTGGAGGAGCCTTGGTTGAAGCAGAGTGCTTCACTTCTACATTTGCAGGATTTATACAAGTTCACCTAAAACTTTTCAGGGCTGGTTGAAATGCTGCTTTAAAAAAAAAAAAAAAGACAGTGGGGGAATACCAGAATACCAGTAAATTTAGGGATTCTCCTTGCAAACCTGGTAGAAAAGTAATTTAAAGTTTGATAGTGGTTTGAATTTAAAAAATTTAAAATGTGAAGACACTGCCACACCTTAACTGTTTGTGCTCCCCAGTGGAGAAAGGAGACAAGTGATGCTTACCCCATCCTGGCTTTACTCCTTTGGTTTTTTGCTCTTTCTCTGTTACCTAGAAGAGAAATCTTATGGGGAGAGGATTCATTTAAAGCTGAGGGTGGGGAAGGAAGGGAAGAGAAAGTCCAGACCTGCTACTTCAAAAGAAAGAATGACAAATTTCAGTTTAAAATCCCTGGTGAAAAACCCCAGATTTTTTTGAGAGATTTTTCACTTTGAAGGCTAAAGCCAATCCTTTGTCAAGGCAATTTTTTTTTTTTTTTAATTTTTAAAGAAGAAAAGTTCAGATTTGCTCTAAGTACCAGTAGGGAACGAGTTGCTGTCTCCAGTCCAGCTCTCTACAGATAGTCACTTTGACTTCTACAGCGAGTGTGGCCGATACAAACTGCTCAAGGGGCCTTCAGACTGTCAGCTCTAAATGTAATCTGGATGTGCTGGAAATACTGTAGTGAAGAGACCCTTTTCCAAGGCACTGTAACGGGTTTTTTGGGAAGATGAGCAGGAGTCATGCAGACTTGCAGTTCTGCTTACACTTTGTGGGTGGAAGGTGCTAGGCATGTCCTCTTCCCCAAATGTCATTGGTTGGGGTGTTGCTATAGCTTGTCACTAGTGTAGCATCAATGCCTACATAAGGACCTGCCAGGTGCCATTCTGAAAGGGTCATGGTGTGGTCCTGAGTCTGGTCTCTGGGTTGACTGTTTGGGGTGAGATGGATCAAGTGATGTGTTTCTTGATCGGTGTTACCGAGTGGCGTTGGTTCATTAAAGGATCATTGCAACAGCTTTGACGCACAGAAAATTAGGCTAAATATCGAGGTTTTATTAGTTTCACTCCCCTCCCCCCCTCTTTTTATATGTGTGTTTGTTTTCTATACACATTGGGGTGAGGGAGCGTTTTCAAGGGAAGAGCAGGGAATTTGCAGTCATGTCATTGATTCCTTTCTGGTAGACCACAGATGAGGTGTGTTGGATGAAGCGATCTCTGAAGGTCCCTTCCAGGTCTACCTTTCTTACTAGGATCCTATATATAGCCAGTGTCTCAGAGTTCAGTATAGGACTTTTCACTCCTGGACATGTTCTAGGGAAGCTGCATGACCTCGTATGGAGACAATAAGATGGGAAGTGGAGACTACTGCTGTCCTCGTGGACTGCACCTCTGACATAGTACTTTTGTTGTGTCATGCGGTGCAGTGGTGCTTGGACTAGCCCTCTGCAGCCCAGTGCTGCGGGTAGGTTGCTCTGCTGTTGAAGGCCCAAGAAGTTTGGGGCAGAGGTCCTTGGCACTGGGTCTTCTTGTGATGTGTAGACATGGCTGTGAGCATGTCACTTAATGCTTATGTATTCTCTCAGTGCTGTTTCTGAGGGATCTGGATATATCTCTGGAGGATAGATCAGAGAGGACTTAATTTGGGAGGGAAGAGCAACTGGACACAGCATAGGATCTCATGACAGAATTGTTCTGGTTTTACTTAATGCTTTAGTCTTCAGTAAATCACTGCGTCTCCAATTCAGTGTTGTCCTGGGACACTTCATTCCAGATGTTTATATTTGTTCTGAAGCATTTGACTCTTTCTTTGTATGGAACGTGGAAGAGTAATGAACTAATTTTTAACATGGTTGTTGGGTTGCCATTCTTCTCAGGCCTCAAAGAGTCCAAGTGACATATGCCTCTTATGTTGGTTTTCCCCAGTCTTAATAATGAGAGAAAACGTGGTGTGGAGAATGTGTGTCCTAAAGCAGGGTGTCCCACCTCTCTCCTGGCACAGAGCAATTCCTCCAGCTCTCAGTCCCTTTCCAGCTGCCACCTCTCCACAAGGGTCCAAGACCTCTTTATAAATTGATCAAAATGTAGCTGTGGACCAGTGAGTGCATATGACACTTCTAAAGATATCCCCGTCTCCAGTACAACACAGTGGAAAGGCTGTGGTCAACAGTGGTTAAAAATTGCTGTGTTTAAATGCGACATCACAGTAAAAAATAATGTTTAAAATCCACAGAAGTTGGTATACAAAGTACCAGAATATTATTCCCTAACTTTTTTCTTTTTGTTTAGAAATGACTCTTATGAAATGCTGTGTATGTGCATGGGTGAGTTTCGGATAATAAAAACTCCAGTAACGCTGATCTGTTCTTTCTCTTCAGTGTATGTTATGTATAACTCAAAAGTTTAGGTCTTTAGGACTTTTCTGGAGCGAGCGTGACTTTTGTTTCAGGAGAGAGGTGAGAGAATGATGCTGATTTACAGTATTGCCTTGAGAGAGCAGGTGTGTTTGGAGAAGAGGACGGCAGGCTGGGCTGGCAGAAGGCACAGCAGCATTCTAAAGGAGGAGGGGACCTGTTTGCACAGCCATGGTCTGGCTTTAATCCAACCCAGTGGTTTTCTGGGGGGCTATTGAGAGAGAGAGAGAGAGACCTGCCCCAGTTTGTGAGGGGAGGACAGACTGACTCTCCCTGTCCCCATGCACGTGGGTATTGATGTTTCAGTTATCCCATACGTTGTTTTCCTCATTCCTCAATCTGATGCACTGGTTTTGCTCTTCACTAAGATTCTGTGATTCTGTGATTCTTTGTATGCTGAGAGCTGTTAAAAAAAAAAAAAAAAAAGAAAGAAATCAGGTTGGATTGCAGCAGTTCATCTTATTATAAAGCACATAAGGCTTTATAGCTCAGGTTTTGTTATTTTTGGGAGGTGTCCAAGTTAAGAGCTGTCCCTGTCTCCTTCTCCCTTTCCTGTTTAGGGTCATGCCAGGTGCTTTGGGCACCTGGGGAATGCGGGACCCGACCTGCATCGCTGTATCTGGGACTTTGCAGCTGTTGCTGCAGCAACAGATTAGGAGTTCACGGGCTCTGGGTTGTGGCTGTGAGCACTGGAAGTAGCTGGGGTGGGAAGGAGAAAGAGGTCTTTATGAGCCCGCAAATAACCTTCAAAGGTATCGCAGGCAGTCAGGGGAAATAACTTGCCATCTGTGTTTCTCGCTGGGTAAACATTTTTCTCCTTTCAAGTGTGCTCAAGAGAGGTAAGGGTTGTGAGGAGAGGTAATATCTTTTATTAGACCAAACTGATAGAGGTGGAAAAAAAACAGGCTGCCTTTTAGGTACATAAACCCTTCTTCAGGAGCAAATTTCAAGCTTAGCGGGAAAACAGGCTGGAAAATTTGCCCCAAGTTTAGTTTAATTATGTTAATCCATTAAAAGAAAAGGTAGCTAGTGTCTGTGGAGCAAAAAAGCAGGGTTAGTTAAAAAGCTGTGAAAGTTTGGTGTGGGATGTGAGAGAGAAACCTGTCCCTGGTACCTTTGAAGTGGTGAGGAGTTTTGCAGGCAGATGCTGTGGGACAAAATGCATCATGCCATAAAACTGAACAGCCCCTGTATTTCTTTTTGGTTTGTTTTTTTTTTTTTTTTCTTTTAAACGCTCAGCAGAGCTACAGGCATACAACATTTTTCTTAAACGTGGTTAATTTTTGCTTTCAGCTCTCCTAGACTAACTTTAATCTGCAAAAGCGAATGAGAAACAACTGGTTTGTCCAAGAGGCAGGGATTTAGCAGGGCTTATCTCGCAGCACTCTGTGTTTTTATAAGAAAGCCCTCACTGCCATATTCCTGTCTCTGCCTCCCGTCTTCCCCAGGGCTGCAACTGGGAGCCACGCAGTACGGGAGCCTGTCCAGAGCTGGAAAGCCTTCAGCATCTGGAATGGTCAGGGCTGGGTTAAACTTCACTTTGGTGCTCCGTAGGGTAAATGCTGGCTCTCTGGGTAACTGAGACTTGGTTATTTAATATTTGCTGCGCTTCAGGTCTCTTTATGAGCTTCCATAGCAGGGGACAGGGCTGCCTTCCTGTTCCCCACACACCTCAAATGGGTTTGCGTACATGCTTTGCCTTACGGTCCCTGCTTCACAGCCAGGGAAGGTGCTTGGAGGCCAAGTGGTTTACCCAGTTACACTTCTGGTAGCCAACAAAACCTGTCACGGCCCCTGCTTTGGCACTGTGTGTGTGCATACAGCCAAATTGCTCCCTCCAAACCCAAAATGGGGTGGCCTCATCTGTTTCCATTAGGAGCAGCCTTGGTAGGGAGCTGGCCAGGGGCATGGGCAAAGTGGGTGATAAGCTGGCAGTTAGCTGTGGACCTATGGCAGGGCTTGGGTGCTGGTCTGGCTTAGTTGACTAAATATAAAAATAGTTTAAGGAGCGTAGAGCTCTTCAGAAGGAGTAGCGGTTTGAAATTAGAAGAGGGGAGATTTAGATTAGATATTAGGAAGAAATTCTTTACTGTGAGGGTGGTGAGACACTGGAACAGGTTGCC
>JAOTQQ010000012.1:4730214-4783446 GCA_026546715.1 Gallinago undulata | reverse complement strand
AGACACTGGAACAGGTTGCCCAGAGAAGCTGTGGATGCCCCATCCCTGGAGGGGTTCAAGGCCAGGCTGGATGGGGTGTTGAGCAACCTGCTCTGGTAGGAGGTGTCCCTGCCCATGGCAGAGGGATTGGATCTAGATGAACTTTAAGGTCCCTTCCAACCTAAGCCATTCTATGATTCTATTTGCCTGTCTCTTAAGTATTTCCAGTGATGGTGATTCCACCGCTTTCCCTGGGCAGCCTGTTCCAATGCTTGATAACCTTTTCAGTGAAGAAATTTTCCCTAATATCAATCCTAAACCTCCCCCAGCACCTTTTGGATCCTGAGCCCTTTTCCATTGCAGAAGTCACTGGTAAATCTCTGGAACAAGGGTATGTTAGCATCCTGCCACAGCTCTTCGCGTTCATCAAGAGAAATTTGTTGTACTATTTGTGGCTTAGCCACTGAAACTTGTACATAAGTGATAAAACTTGCCACTCAATGCTCTTGAAAGGTGCTGGTTTTGGTGTTTGCAAGGTACTGATCACTAAGTGTTTTAAGAGCATCGCTCTTGCCTTACCCAAACCAAGGTGAATCCCTAGTAGTGTTACCGTAGCTTCTAGTTTTCACTGAGGAAACACAGCAAAGTTCTTCATTATCTTACGTTCTGGATGTATAATATATTATGACATAACATGTTCATTTGCCAGTTAATTATCTCGTGCTGTTTTCTCAGTGCTCTCATAGACATGTTAAGAGCCCAGTTGCTTAATAGTACATTGGAGATGTTTGCTTACTTGTGTATGCGAGTATTTTGAGGACTGGTCAGGTTATGTCATTGGGTGATCAGAATTAGTTAGAGATGTGATACACATTTTTACTAATTATAATTTTAATAATAACTGGTTTAGCTTTTTTTAAAACAGGTTCTTGCCTTCCCCCCCAAGCCCATTCCTGAGCACTAATTTCTGTCCCCTTTTGCAAGGGAATGTAAAGGGAAGGTTTGTTTTTGATCTAAACAAGTTCTCTGATCTATTCACTGTGCAATTTCACCAAAAGTTGTATGGGTCACCTGATGAATAGCATGGGGTAGAGGGGGAACAGGAAGAAGGAACTCTGAAAACAGGCTTTACCCCTGAAAAAGGGTCTGTTAGATAGTATAACTGTGCCCTAAACAAACCCACAGATGTTTTATTGGACATTTGACGTGATGGGCTTCTGTAGCTGTCAAAAGCCTCTGATGGGTTTAGTTTTTCTCTTCAAAGAAGCAGTTACTGGTTGTGCAATAAAAGCAAAAGTCATAATCCAGACTGATGTAATCTATGGAGAACAAATGTTGACCATTGATTTGTCAGGTAAAGTATTAATAGTCTTCTATATCTATTAGGTGGTGCACCCTTCAGCATCATAATTTCTCAATAAGGAGAAACGTGCTTTTAAGAATCCCCAGCACCTCACAGCTGTAGTTATCTGTGTGAATTTTTGTGTCCCAAGCTTCAGACGTCAGTGAGAAAACTCCTGCCAAGAAATCCTGCATATCAGAAGGGTCTTTCCTCACTTCCTCCTGTATAATTGCTCCATTGGACCGGCTGAGCTGTGCCCTGCCCTGGAGCCCTACACAGGGGTGACCTTGCCATCCCTTGGGTGGGGTAGCAGGAGGGTGAACCACAGCAGGATCCAGCTGCTGACCAGCCTTTGCTGACTTGGAAAGGAAACGTGCTCTGCTGGTGTGTCTGCTGCCGTGCACAGTAACCGGGACTGGGGGAGGGTAATTAGATAATTTTTTTTTTTCCCCTCTTTATCAGATCCTGAACACTGCAGCAGCAGGCAGTGGCAAAAATATTTTTGTATGTGGGTTTATTTTACATGGAGGTTTATCAGCATCTTTGTCACTAGATGGATGCATGGAGCAATCTGTTTTGCTGCAGGTCATTCACAGCACTTCTAAAGGAGGGTGAGTTACAAAACCGTATTTGTTGCTGCCTGTGAGAGTGTTTTGGTCCCTTCTTTATTTTCTGTGGGGCTTTTGTCACGGTCCCAGTCAGGAACTTGAACTCCTAGCTCACTGCTCTCCATCCTAGTATTGACTGGGACAGTCACTGTGATAGTGCTACCTTAGTAATTGATCCCTTCTGCTAGTTTGAACCACGTAGGCTGGAAAAGACCCTCAAGATTGAGTCCATACTGTCTCGGTATCTCTACCCCTGCTGTTTTGTGCTTGGCTTGAATCCTGGTGGCAGCACCTGGCTGTAGATGATGTTTGTTGGAACTGAAGAAACTCACAGGTCTCTGATTTCTCTTCATCTCCAAGCTTAGCCCTGCTGGTTGGCTTTTGGAGAAAAGTTCGCTTATGTCTTCACAAGCAAGTTCTTTGACACATGCTTTTGCATAGGTTAGTGTTGTCTAGTTCCCTGGTCCGGGAAAGCAACCCCAGGACTGGTGTGACATTGACCTTCTGATGATGGCAGTGGGCAGTTGGTCCAGCAGATGTGAACTTTCACTGTAAGGTGTGGACCAAGCTTGCTGCTAGCCCACACTCACAATGCAAATAGAAATGAAAAGATGTTGTGGCCATTGAACATTGAGTCCTACTCTGATGTTTGCTGTGCTCTTAATGAAGTATAAATAAAAAAGGATATCCAGAAAGAAGCGTAGGAATGAATTAAGTATTACTCCAATGTAAGAAACTGTGTGTTTCCATTTAGTTAAATGAAGAAGGGTTAACAGGGGATGAGATTGCAGTCTGTGAATGCCCGCAAAAGATGTGGGAGCGGAGGATTTCTGGGGTCCCTGAAAGATATAAGGGTGTTGAGATCTAATGAATGGACTACAAAGAGAGCTATACTTAGACTGGAATTTAGAGAGATATTTGTTATAGGGAGGTTATTGGAATAAGTGCAAGAGCTTTTTAAACGGATGCTTTCTAGACAGCTTTCTGAAAGAGGCTGTTTTGCATGATGCAGAGGCCTCTAAATGAATTTCTGTGGTCTCTGCATACAGCAAGAAGCCTAGATCAAGTTAAGTCCTTTCTGAATTTAAGCTCTGTGAATGTATTTAGCTCTGGCTGCAGACCTATGTAGTTTTGAGCAAGACTTTTGTCTGTCTCAGATTCCTGTCTGTCAAGTGAGAGATAAATAACAGTTTATCTCTCTTTCCATCTGACAGTTTAGCAGAAAGTCCATCAGAACAGGGACTGCCATTTGCAGGTACTGGGTGATGCTGAAGTAGTGAGTCTTGGCTTTCAGTTGAGGTTCTGTTTGGTACACAGCATTTATAATTCACCAATTAATCAAATAAATGTATGCTTTCCAAATTCCAAAGAAAATGAAAGGCTGATGTCCTTTGTAGGCTAAAGTTAAGATTGTCAGTGTCATAGTCATGTGATTACATATTTCTTTTTGGAGTTGGAAGTAACCGTAAAGATCATCTAGTTCCACCCCCGCACCCCCCCCCCCCCCCCGCCACAGGCACTGACACCTTCAAGGGATGGGGCATCCATAAGTGCTCTAGGCAACCTGTTCCAGCATCTCACCACCCTCAGAGTAATGATTGTCTTCCTAATATCTAATCTAAATCTACCCTCTTCAAGTTTAAAACCGTTACCATTGCTATGCTTTGTTACATCTCAGTGTTTTTTTTCACTGTATGCTCAAAGTCTTGCCTTTTGAAAGGTTTTTTACTAAGATGACGATGTTTCTGTGAGGCATCCCCATCCTCTCCTCATCCCCTCTCAGCCTCCACAGAGCTCTTCCCTCTGCCTGGGGATATCCCCAGCGGTTGCATCACCTTCCAGAGAGGTGGAGGCTGCCACTGGAATTTACACAGGCACAAGTGCTGAACTGGGCTATCAGCCTCCCCGCTGCGAAAAGCACAGTGGGATCTTTAGTGACCACAGGTGGTCACGTCTGTGGTTTTACGCTGGATCCAAGCAGAAGTGTGTGACAGCGTGCAGCCCGTTAGCTACATGTTCCGGCCTTGCTCAGGGATGACTCAGAGGACAATATTCTTCCCTTCTGCAACGCCCAGGATTTTTCCCCATCTTTTCCCACCCCTAGCTCTGCCTGGTGTGTGTGAGAGGCCGAAATCAGAACTTGCGGTGTTTTACAGGACTCTGTTCTACTTCTGCAGGCTTTTCTGTGTGCTTCATCCAGCCGGTACTTGCTTTTTTTATTTTTTGCACTGTGGATGGAAGCAGCTTCATGGAACTACTGTAAGCTGCCTCTTAGTAATGACCTATTAGTGAAGCCAACAATAACAGCACTGTCTAGACCATCTGAACATAGCTAAATTATTCCTTTGTCTCTTCTCCATTTGGTTTCTCTCCTGACTGTTGAATTGTTTTGGGTGGTCTGTGATGACCTTCAGGCTTGGTATTTCTCCTTTGCTTTGGTGTTGTGTTTTTTTTTTTTCCCTTCTTGTTCAGCAGTGAGCCTGCTCTACTAAGACTGAAACCCCAGGTTCCTCTCTCCTGCACGCACACTGGAACCGAAGCCACGTAGCAGCACCGGAAACGTGTATCTGGAGGGCAGAGAGATCTGTTGCCTTGTGGCTTTTTGATTTCCCTTCATAGTTGATTTTTACAAAGTGCTCAATGCCCTAGATTCACATTGGTAGTGCCTGGGACCCGTGAGTCTTAACATCTTACAGCACTGAAAACTTGATGAGAGGAGGTGGTATTCTGGTTTTGATACAAGATCCTGCCAAAATGGTTCTGTATACTTTTATTGAAGTATAAACCCAACCTTCCCATGTCCACTGTAGCTCCACTGGTCATTGCTTCCTGGGAGTGCTCTTGGCTTGCTTCTTTTCTGTGTTCCTTTCCTCTATGTGACTATGGATATTTCTCCTCGCCCCCAAACCTTTGGGAAATTAATGTCTTTGACACTTCTGTTATATTTGACTGGAAGTGGTCCTTGGTTGGATGGGCTGGGAGCATGATCGAATGAGCTTTGTCACAGGAAGCTAATTTAAAAAGGACAAAATTGGGGTGTTGGTGGGAACTAAGAAAGAAAGGAAGGAGTTTCCCACTCAGGGAAACAGATGAAAATAAATAGCTGAGGATGGAGGAAGAGACACTGGGGATGAAGGGAAAGTGCTCAATGCAATTGTTTTTTTTTTAATGTATTATTTCTGCTGTCTGTGTAATCAGCTTTTTTTTGCCTTGGTTTTGTATCACAGAAATGTTTCTGTTTAGATGTTGTGCTGGGGAGGGAGCAGGCTTTGTTGTACAGCTCATCCTGTCAACCCACAATACCTCAAGTGAGTTTGTACTAAATGGTGCAAGAGTGAAGCTGGTCCAGAAGTGAGAACCTGCTCATGTTGCGCAAAGTCTGTGGTTTCCATGGGTCTTTGAGTCCATCTGAGCTCTGCAGATACTTCGTTGGGGTTGTGCAACTTACAGCTGTTTTGTTCTGGAGCCATGGCAAAGCCTGGGGAGATGTTTGTGGTGTGGTCTCAGTGCTGCCTTCTCACCAGGCTGAAGCATACTTGGGTCCTGCCAGTGCTAGATGAGGAGAACCTGATGTTGTATGTCCCTTGGGCATGAGATTCCTGTTGATTCCCCTGCGTTTTCTCCTGGGGAGAGCCATCTATCCTGCACCCTCGGCTTGCTCAAACCAGGCCAAACAGAGAGCGAGCAGCCTGTGACACCCCTTTCGCTGGAGAGGCTTAGGAGTGGCATTTGGATTTAATTATCCAGTGAGTTTCAGCACTTGTATGAATTTTGACTGAACTGGCTGAGCTGGCCGCTTGTTTCCATGGAACAAAGTTCCCCACCCTTCTTGGGAGTCAGCTTGGAGACCCCAAGAGCAGTAATTAGGACAGGCAAGAGGCTTAGTCTGGAAAGCACCAGTCCCTGTGCAAAGCTGTCATGGAGAGGACTGGGAAGTGTCAGTTTTGCAACCGATGATGCAAGTTGTGCTCCAGCTCTGAAGTTGCCTCAGAGCATGGTGTGGGTTTTTTTTGCTCTTTGTTTTGAACAGTTGAGGCTTTGGTCATAGCCCCTCTGAAACAGCAGTTCTCTTGGACTAAAACCACACTGTTAAAAGTAGTTAAATAGCTACTTAAGCACATAGAAATCCATTACTTCAAGGATGTAACATATTTCTGCTTGTGCTTAAATTGTGTTCTTCCATGCTCCAGCAGCAGAAAACAACCCTTGCTGCTCGTATGGGAAGAAGTTTTCTTACCTTATTTTGTAGCAGTGATGCCATAGATGCATATTTTGGTTTTTCTGACAAGTAACATTCATGTTTTGTAATAAAAAAAAATTCTTAAATACTCTTCAGAATGCTCTTTGGCATTGGCTTTTTAGTGGATAAAGAAGCAAAGGTGCTGATTCTCTTCCCCCTTTTTTTTTTTTCCTTCTAGTACCTGATTCAAGACACCTGAAGCCCACTTTTGCACCCCTGATCTAGGCTGATTAAGTTGATGGCTGGGTATTTCTGAAAATAGGCTAAATTTACCCAGTTATTGAAAGTGAGTGGTTGCTTCTTGCTTTGCGATGTTGGGAGATGCTTCTGGCAGAGATGTGCAGCCTGACTGCCTAAGGAAATTCATCTTTCACAATCATGCAGGTGGGGTTGCAGTGCCAGGAGCTTTTTAAACCTGTATTTGACAGACTCAGAAGACTATGTTGCAAAAGGTTTTTGACAAAACTGGTGGGTAGTAGAGGAGAAAGACTCTGTTACTGCTTTGAGAGCAATGTAATAAAAACCCAACCTTTCCTGGATGTTGGAAATCCCTTGGTGTTTAAGGAGAAGACAGAAGTCCATGGGAAATTGGCCTTCTTTGCTTTGTTAATCAGTAAACAACTTGTCACAAGATGGTTTGAATACCCTGATTTGGTGGCCAGCATAAGCCCCATGTGGTAGGACAGGCAGAGAGGACATCCAGGTTCTCTGTGTACCTTGCAGTGGTGATTTCCAGTCTCTCTGCATTTGGCAGGGTTGCTCACTTCCAGATTCCTCCTGGTGAAATTACATTGCGATCCCTTGTGACTACTGTCCATATGAGGGACAAAGTAACTTCCCCCATGGGAGTAACACCAAGGCAGAGACCTTTGAATACTCATCTCTAGTGGTAACAGCGATAGGTTCCACTTCAGCTCAAAGATCTCTCTTGCTTGATATCTTCAGTGATGCCATGTGCTCATCAGGCATCCTAGCAAAAGCATGGTTTGTGCTGTTGCTCTCGCCTGCTTGGTTAATCCTTGTGGTGGGTACCCATGGGATGTGGTGGGAACTCTCTGAGATGTGGTCTTCAGGGGGTTTGGACCAGCTCTTGGGGGCTGCCAGGTCTTTCTCTTGGGAGGAACAGTGGAAGCAGCTGACAGTCGCTCCAGAAAACTTTGAAGTTACTCTGTGTTGTATTTCTATTATTTCTTACTATTATTAGTATTGACTTCCATCAAACCCTGCTGTTCCTCCTTGGGACAGGCAGTGCTGAATCTTTTAATTTCTGGAGTAGCCTTGCAGGGCACTGGTGCGTTAACCAGAGATGGATCTCCTCAAAGATGCTGCTGGGAGTGTCCAGGGAGGTCTGGAGGTGGGAGAGCTGAATTGGGTGGTTTTGCTAGCAAAAACCTGGCTCTGCCACTGCCTGTTGAAACCCTGATTCCCCATGACATTACAGACTCGGTTTTGTGTCAGCAAGTTCAGGAAACTTTTGTTGTCACTCGGGTTGGAAAAAAAGAAAAGGGTGAGGGGCATTTTAGAGATTACAGCTTTGGTGGAAAATTCCTGGAGGGCGGTGTGTGTGGGTTTTGTTTTTGTGGGTTTTTTTTAACTTGTCCTTCCCCTCTTTCCCTTTCCCCTCAGCCAAAATAAAAAAAAAAAGTTTTTTTTTTTCTTCTCTTCTTTTGGTGTTGTTGTTTTTTCCTACTACAAAACGTGCCTGGAAAACTAGGCTTTCCCCAGAGGTCTTTTTAACAAAAGAAAAAAAACCCACCCAAACCACCAAAAAAAAACAAATGAGGGGAACATTCTTGTTGTGTGTGGGTTTCTTTGTTTTGGCTTGGTTGGTTTGTTTATTTGTTTGTGGGGTTTTTTTCCTGAACTCAAACCGGAAGTTGTTTTTTTTTTTCTTGAGTGTTTTCTTGAACCTTTTCAGGTTATGCTACCTGCCACCCCTCTGGAAAAATATACCTGTGTTTTTAGTGGGTAGGGAAACATGGAAGGGGAGAGGAACTGCACTTTAATGTACTTTAATGTGGATGTTAATATTTTACTAATTAAACATTTAATATTCATATAGAAATAATATATATTATCACCTTAATATATATGCACACATTGTCTAAAGGAAAATGTTGGAATTGTAGATGCCTGATGTAGGCATTAGGGCTTATTTCTGAGCTCTAAAATAAGTGACACTGGATTCTAAATGTTTCCCCCCATTTTTTCTCTTATTTCTTTGAAGACTTAGTTCTAGGTGCACACCATACAGGAGAAGTCTTTTTTTCTTACACCTTTTATGTTTTTTTACAGCTTCAGTCCTGATACAACCCAGCAGGAGAAGCAGGAAAAGAGGAGGTGATGCTGTATCTGAGTATGAGGATCCAGAGCATGTACCTCCCTGGGGAAAGAAACTCAATGTCTGGCTCCAGTTCTGTGTGATTTCATTTTATTTTTTTTTTGTCATCTTTCACATCTTTGTGGGCTTTGAGTTAAATCTGCAGACTGGCTTGGAGCAGGGGTGGCTGGAGATACTCAGAGACACAAAATGCAGTAGCTGTATTTTTATTTTTACAGTAATAGGTGCATGTGCCTAATACCTGCTTGTCTTGACTGTATCGTGGACGTTGCAGCATGCAACAGGTTTTCATACCCTCTGAACAGCTGTGCGGTGCCCTAGGCCTTAATAGGGCTTTCAGTGCTCGGGGTTGGTATTTCGGAGTGAATAGTTAATAGCTGATTTAAGAAACCACAACCATAGATGTAAAAGTGTTGAAAAGGAGCAGATTGGTTTCAGGGCAAATGGGTCCCTCAAAGGTCTTTAGTTACTGTCGAAATCCAAAACACCGTGTGGGCTCTCAGTGCATCTGTCTCTTCTATCCAGGATAGCTGAGTCTGCCTTTTCTTTTGGTTTTGGTTTTCTTGCTCTGTCCCCTGCTGTCTCACTGGCTGTAGTATTGAAAATCAGTTGTGGCTCTTGAGCATCTTTAATAAGAGGGAGGAAAAGAGGAGATGAAGAACTGTGTTGTACTCCATCACCTGCTGTGTGAGCTTTGAGAGTCCTGAAAGGTTTCTGTCCTACAGAGCATCATCTTGGATCACAAACTGGATCCAGCCCCCTGGAAAGTACATCTGGCCTATGGGTCCCTCTCCAAAGGGTCCCATGGGCAGCAGATGTGGGCTATGAATTGGAGGAGCAGTGGCCACCCATGCTCAGCCACTGGCTTTTCTGAGGATCTGTCTCACCTGTGATGAAGAAACCTGTATCTCCAAGACCCAGTGAGCTGGAGGGGACTGTGGTGTGGTCTTTGAATGCCTCTCTTAACAGGAAGACTGGACATTGTGTCTTTTGGCTCATTTGGGTTGAAAGATTGTATTTGCAATGCTGTAGTTTTACTCTGCACTACCTGGGGCAAGGTTGCCTTCCATACTTCAGTTGTCTCTTTTTTTTTTTTTACAGATGAAGAAGAAGCTCTGAACTCTATTATGAAGGATTTGGCAGCGTTGGGCAAATGTGGGGGGCTGCTGGACAACAACAGGAATAAAAACAGTGTCCACTCCAGCAAACAGGTAAGGCGTTGCTCAAGTCCACCCCCCAAACTCCAGTAAACCCAAGAGGTGGGCATGGTGCTTACCAAGCTGGGAGAACAGAGTTTAAGTCAGAACTGAAGTTAACAAGTGCTGCGGGATCTCAGCACATCAGAAATAACATACATTTTACCAGGGCAGAAGCTTTAGGACCTTCTTCTGGAGAGCTGAAAAGAAGCTCCAGGCATCCCCATATCACAGAGGAACAATGGAGGAGCAGGAGAAGAGATATCCCAAATCTTTCACAAATACAGCGATAGAGTCTGAAACTGGGTTTAGATCTCAAATCCTACCCCAAGTCACTTCTTTTTCTTGCTTAGCACTGAAAGCAGTAGAACTCGTTACAGGCTATGCAGCTTTAAGTGGTAGACCAGTCAAATGTTTTCTATTATTGACAGAGTTGATGAAATACAATATTTATCATTTGCACATTTTACTTCAGATATTTGAAAGACAGACTGCCAACTTTGAGCTGTAGACTCAAAAGGGAAGAATCCAGGAACCCAGGCTCTTCTGGGAGGAATAATGTCATTCTTATATAAAGTGTTTAAATATTAATTACTGGTGTTTATGCTCATAAACCCAAACATTTTTGGCCCTGTAACGCATCCAGAGTTGATTCGGTGAGCAAAGAAACATTGTCCCTTGAGCAATGTCAGGAATTATTCGCTGACATTGATATAATAGCTAAAGTGGATTTAATAGCCTGTTTGCGTATGGAACAAATATTACACGAACACACAAGTTGTGAAGAAAAAATTCACTTGTCAAAATAGCAAGAAAAAAAATGAGGAGGGGAAAAGATATGGAGAGGATGGGGAAGCTGCTGGAGAAGCATGCGAACAAATCCACTTGGAATTCCACTTTTAGGGCTGTGGCTTAGAATAAGCTTGCACTCAACTCTGCAATTGCTGAATGCCTGTCGAGGAAGAAAATAGTGTCATTTACTGTCGTCGTGTATATTTTAATGGCACTTGTGCTACTAACAACTCTGGATGCAGAGGGGGAAAAGAATCCTTTGCTGAATCCCTCTAGACTTCCTAGACACACGCAGACGAAAACACGTGCGCACGTAGTATGTCTGTTTTAAAGTGTGTCCTGGCGGTAGCAGCTGTCCCAAATTGAATCACTGGATTTGTCTTCAACTCATGCTGAAATAAGTCCAAGATGTTTACAAAACTGACTGGAGAAATTCAGAGCTGGCTCTCTCCACAGCTGCAGGCAGAGCAGAGGATCCAGCGCAGCTTTGGATGGCTCCGAGGGTAGCGTTTTCTGTAAATTGATGGGTGGGGACTGTACCAAGCCATCTCGGGTTGCTTTCAGGATAATAAAGCTTTTTAGATGTCTCTTAAAGAACATATTTCTTCTCTCGCAATGGGGGAAAATCCCTGCTGTCATTTTTGAAAACTTTTGCTGTAAAAGCTGCGGACACAGTTAACCAGATATTTATTCAAAAACAAGAATAGTCAAAAATAACAGTTCTCATTGGCTGAATTCTTATCTGCAAAAGTTTCATAAAATAGAGGTTTTGCAATCAGATCTCTATCCACAGCCCATCCACTCCATAGCTTCATTTATAAATCACCATTAGAGTTATGTTGTGCTCTCTTGTTGGCTTTAGCCTTGTTGGCTGCTGCTTGCATTTAATTTTATTATATTAGGAATCAAACTATTCTTCCCAATTACAACACTAATGCTTGGAAAAACATTGCCTCCTTTATGATTTTTCTATTTATTCATAAGTGGACCAGTTGTAGCTGCCATAATCATTGTTACTCAGACTTCTCTGATGGAGGGGCTGCAAATAGTCAGCATCCCGCTTTCCTCGCGCATCCGGGGCTGAGGATTAATCCCAACAGGCCCCACGAGATGAAGGGCGTTGGAGTATGTTGAATTGTTGCTTCACTAAATTGGACTGGCTGGAATAAGTCTGGCTTGAGGGACGACGGGAGTCTAGTCTGTGAGGTGGGGAGTGGCCAAAGTAGGTGGAATTAGTGGGGACTTGGTTCATGTTTGCAGCTCAGAAACTCTTAATCGACTTGTTTGGGTCACTTTTAGGTTTTTTTTTTCTCTTGGTTTTTTAGCACAGAAATTGATGGAGGAGGGGGAAGATTGCTTTGGAAATGCTGTTGTCATGCCTGTGATTTGTTGTTCCTTTGGTATTTGGTATTCTCCCCTTCTTTATTTTTTTTTTTTTAATTTTGTTTCTGTGATCAGGTTGGTTGGTTGGGCTGAAGGATGCACTGCACAGTCTCCCTTCTTGGAGAGGGAGAGTGAGGTGTGGGGTATTTGGATGCTAAATTTTCCTCTTGGGAATCTGATTGTAGATGTCTCTTACGACAGACTGCAGCAACGTGCCCACATTGAAATACTTGTGTCTGAATGTTCAGTTATTAGATTTAAAAAAAAAATCTATTTTTTCTGAGGCATGGGAATCCTTTAGCCAGTGTTCCAAATTTCCACTGACAAACACTTAAAACAAGAATGTGTTGACTAACTAGCCTGTCCCTTTGTGGCTTGCAGCAGTTTTTTTGGTTCACAAAGAAACACAACCAAAGTGCTATCTCATCCTGTCTCCTGGAGGGGTTCCTCAGTGCTCTCTTGACAGAAGTTGGAATTTGGAGCCTGCCAGATAGTATTCCTGGTGGGCCTGGGCCACACAAGAAAGAAGTCTGTGGTGGTGTGTGCTACACAGTATTTCTTCCCAAAAATATCAGCAGTTTTGTTTCAGATCATCTTATGAAATGAACATCCTTTGGCGAATTGCGTAAAAAATCTTTTTTTTTTTTTTTTAGTTTGCTTTCCTTGCAAATGAGTTTAAGACTGAGTTTCTGGATGTTCTGGAGCCTCATGATAGAACAAGAACATGGAAATAAGAACGTCCATACTTGATGCATGGTGCAGATGAGTTTCCTCCCTTAGATGGCCCAGACAGCAGATGTGATGGCTGAGCTTGAATCTCCCTGGTCAGGTGTGACAGCCCCTACGTTCTGCTGCCTTTCTGCCTTGTGAGGAAACAGGGCAGAGGGATAGAGATGGACACCCTTTTCCTTCTGCATGTGTATCACCATCTTTAAAAGGGAGCCATTCTTTGGGAACAGAGGGATCATCCTGATGTTATTCCCAGTGCATCCTCTGCACTATTATTCCTCCATTATTCCTTTTACCACTCTATTATTCCTCGTACACTCTCTGGCATGGCTGGAAGGAGCCCTTTCAGGCCATGTCCTGGACAGAACAGACAAAGGAGTTTGTTTATAGCGGTGGCTCTGAAGAGGGGAAGGAGGAAACAGCAGAATAAAGATCTGCATTGTGATCACCCAGGAAAAAGATGAGTGGGATAAGAAGGGAAGCTGCAAAGAATTAGAAATCCCAAACAAAAGCATGGGGGAGAAAGGAGCAGTTATATTAACTTTTTTTTTTTGCTTCTGTCTGTCTATTTATGTGCACGTCCGTTTATTTATATAAATAGTGCTTGGCAACTCGCAGTATGAAGTTGGTTGTCAGTGCTGGGCTTCGGTCTAATGACAAGGCATTGGCGTGGGGCTCTCTCACGGCCACTGACAGCTGGCAGTTCCTCTGTCATGTTAATTTTGATTGTAAACTCTCCCATGGCAATAAAGTCCAATATTTGTGAGAACCTTTTCCTGTGCGCAGACAGACCCATGTCAGACTGACCTTAAAGTTTATTCTTTTAGTGAATTACCTCTGGAGTCGTCTTTGGCAAGTTGGATGCTGGACAAGGCTTGCTAGAATAAAGTATGTTCTAGAGCTCTCTGTTTGTAGGTTTTCAAGCAGTCTAAAAGGAGTTTGGCTTTATCACCTCTGTTTTACCTTTGGGGAATATTATGATGGTCCATAAATATCATCTGGAAGATGGGGGTCCCTGTGAGGAGATCTTTTGGTGTTGTCCCACCAGGGGGGCAGAAGTAAGGGACCAAGAGGGGAGCAGCACTGGCTGGGAAAGCCTTGGCTGGAAACGGCAAAGGCAGTGGAATCCCAGGGATTTGGGAAGAGGCTTTCCCTTGTCTGCGTGTGGAGCTGACTTGGGGCACTAAGAGGGTAATATCAAGGAGAAATCCAGCTGGAAAAAAGCTGTTCCCTGCCAGGTAGGTGGTTTTGGATAAATTTTTTTGAAGCCTGTGATTTCTGCTGCTGTGTAAACCAAAAATATCTATAACCACTAGAGCAGTGAACCCTCTAGACATCTTTTTTCGTCTGGCCTCTGAGCTGCTCGCGTGGTGGGCTTGTTTTTTCGGGAGGAAAAGAGCTGTAAGGATCCAGGGGGACCAGAGTATCTTGTAGCTTCCACCCCCACCGAGAGGAGAAGGGGGCAATCCCAGACAAACCCCTTTCTGTCTGCTGAATAACCCAAAGCGCGTGGGGGTTCTGTGCAGATAATTCCTAATGACGCGGATTAGTCATCTCCTATTGCGGTTTAGGGACGCGGTCCAGCTGTCTGGTGTGTAACGAACATCCCGTTGCTAAAAGCAGGGGCGAGTGCAGGACTAATGCAAACAACGTGCTTTAGTTGGGGAGGAGGTGCAGAAGTGTCCCCCTCTCCCAGCCTGGCCCTGCAGCGCTGATTTCTTTTGGCCCAAAGGCAGAATTTTGAGGAGAAATCCCACCACTTTGTGCAAAGGGGTAACTAGAGCGCTCATGCTGCACCGCTCGCAGGGGGTTTCCTCATTGTTTCCTAATCCAACAAGTAGAGAAGGAGAGAAGTGAAAATAATCCCTCTGCTTACCCTCCAGCGTGGAGAAGTGGATCTCCTTCCTTGCCCCCATTTTACACAGGGGGGAAAATGAGGCAAAATTAGTGCCCAAAGTCTCATGGGTGGGTAAGAGCGAAGCTGGAATGAGCTCTTCTTGAACGG
This sequence comes from Gallinago undulata, assembly GCA_026546715.1. Taxonomy (NCBI): domain Eukaryota; kingdom Metazoa; phylum Chordata; class Aves; order Charadriiformes; family Scolopacidae; genus Gallinago; species Gallinago undulata. Next base: position 4,768,831 of record JAOTQQ010000012.1, on the reverse strand, counting down.
AAGGCCCCTTGTCATGATTTTTCCCACCTTTCTTGACCTCAGAAGGGTTAATGCTGGAGTTGGAGGCTTTGTCCCAGGTGGTTTGTGAGGCAACCCTGGATTTGGGTGGAAGAAGTGATCCAAAGACGGTATCCCTGTAGTGCCTCAACACGGGCAAAGCTGTCTTCTGTCTAGATTTGACAAAAACAGCTTTAAAAGCAAGCCGCAGAGGTTGGGTCCAACCAGAACACTGTTTCTGGTGGCAGCTGAGCTTGGGAGGAGGAGAAGACATGATGGGGGGAGTCTTTGAACTTGGGGCTGGTCTGGGATTTTGCAGTGTGGCAGTTCTAGGTGCACTGAGGCAATGCAGGGAGGGTGTCCCTGTGCCATCGTCACCCTTATCCACAGGCATGGCATCGCTCAGCTTGGACCCGTACCCCGATCCGATCCACCCTCTGGGTCTTCAGCAGCTGAGGGAGCTCAGCACCTTCTGTTCCTCCAAAGCCGCTTCCATTTTAGGCCTAACCGCATGTTTTCCTGCTCTCTGTGTGTGCTTTTATTACAAACAGCGCTCGGCTCTTCAGGGATCTCTGTATAAGATCATGATTCACCTCCTTTGGAAACAATTTTTCCATATTTTTTTTTCTAACGTTTTCCTTAATCTAAACCAGCGCTCAGGGCTGGATGCTCCAGCTCCGGGGGCTGAGCTTGGCTGAGCCTGCCGGGGTGCACGGTCGTCCGTCTGTCCGTCCGTCCCCCCCCGCCCCCCCCAATTCCCGTCAGCGCTTCCCCTAAAGCTCGGCAGTTGTGGTCTTTTTGTGAAATTAGAAGTTTTGAGGAAGGAGCTAAAAATACCTCAAGGAAAGCCTGGAAAGATGGTGATGGGTTTGTGGCCACTGCGGTGGCTTTGCTTTTTCCTTTCTGAGGCGGATGGCAAGAGGAAATGCCGGTGCAAGTATCTCGGAGAAGAAATTATTCCAGAAACGAAGGGAATTACTGTGGTATTTCCTGTCAGGGTTGTCACTTATTTTGTTTGTGTCACAGCAGGGCCTAGAGGCGCCAGCCGAGACGTGGGCTCCTCCGTGCCCCATGGCGTACGGAAACGCACGTGGAGAGGGAAGGTTGCTCAGCACATACAACCCTAGGAGATCAAACATCTGAATTGTGCGCTTGGCTCTGCCCCTCTGCTTCACAGAATGGTTTGGGTTGGAAGGGACCTTAAAGATCATTGAGTTCCCACCCCAGGCAGGGACACCTCCCACCAGACCAGGTTGCTCAAAGCCCCATCCAGCCTGGTGTTGAACGTTTCTGCTGACGAGGCATCCACAACTTCTCTGGGCAACCTGTTCCAGTGTCTCGCTACCATCATTATAAGAAATTTCTTCCTTATGTCCAACCTCTTGCAGTTTAAAACTGTTGCCCCTTGCCCTGTCACTACAGGACCTGGTAAAAAGTCTCTCCTTGTCTTATAAAGCCCTTGTTATGTATTTAAAGGCTGCAGTAAAGTCTCCCCAGAGACTTTTCTTCCCCAGGCTGGGCTTTTTCTTTGCACCCTGAGGCAAAGCATCTTGTGCCTTTCTGCCTCAGTTTCCCCTGTTTGCTCCTTTATCTGCTTCAGCTTTCACAGTCACACTGTTTGCTGAAATCCTCTGCCAGGGCTCAGTGTTTAAGGCCGGTGCCTTGCTGCTTGGCCTTACTCCTCTCCTCCACTGTCTTTAACACACACCCTTCTTGGATGTCTCAGCTTGTTCTCCTACACCAAGCAATGACCTCTCAGTTGTGGAGAGAGCAAGGCTGCCATTAACCTCATTTGACATCTGATGGCCGGGAGGGTAAATAGCACGGCTTGGATTGTGTAAGGAGGAGTCCCTGTTGTCTTCATTCCTCACAAAATTGCAGAAGTGAGTAGGACCTGGCAGCTTCCACCATCTGCACCTCTTCCGTGACCTGCCCTCGAGCAGTTGCACGCTGTGTTGAGGTGCTTATGGAGAAGATGCTGATCCTGCCTCCCCCTCGATCCCAGGTTTGAGATGCTGGGTGTACACTCACGTGAGATTTTGCTCCAGCACTTGGCAGTGCCCCAAGACTCCCTGTGTAATCTCAAACCAGTCGCTCTGAACCAGATTTCCATGGGTGTAAAAAATCACAGCCTGCTCTGGCATTTAGGAAGTGGTTTGCATCCCCTGGGACTTCCTTGTGCTTTGGGCACTGCCCTTTTTTTTTTTTTTTTTTTTTTTTTTAGAAAAAAAAGGGGAAAGTATTTGTTGCTGATAGCAGTGAGGAATTCAGCTTTAGCTGTGGGTCAAAAACATGAGGAAGCCAAGGGAAGACTGCAAAATAAGGCTGTAACCGACTTCTTAGAGTATAGATAACTATATATTTATCTCTTTTGCAAATGCTTGTGAGCTTAAGGTCTTGGTTTCTTTAAGGGAGGTGAGAGGTTAATGTGTTTTGTATATCAGAAAAAAAAATCATTTCTAATTAAGAACTTATGTGGGTTTTCATTCCCCTCTTGCAGGCGGTGTGTTTGTTGCTCCGCTCGGACGCAGAGCGGTGTGGGGCAGCTGGCTCGCTTCTGCTGGCTCCGGGCCACGGCACATCAGCCCTGTTGTTGATGTAGAAGAAAAGGATGCAGCAGGGTTGTGGCTTTTTTTTTTTCCTCCTTCTTCTCTCTCTGGAGCTTTATACGAGTGTTCTGACATTTTCCAGACACAAGCTGTTTTTAAAACTTATTTATCTGCGAAGTTTGTGTTGCTCAGCACGAGCGGGCAGCGCGTGCGATGTCCCAGCTCGGTGCAGACCCTACACTTGGGTCTGCGCTGAAAGTGAAACTGGTGTTTTGAAAGGTTTCCTGCAGCAAGGCCGGAGCTGCGTGAGCCTTCCCTTTACACGTCCTGCTCCTTTGTAAGGAGAAACCTTGAAAGTTCCTTGCCCTGATTTTTTTTTTTTTTAACTCATACTTTAGAGAAGGGTTTTGCAGTGAACCCACTCTAGCTGATTTGATGCCAGTATCCACGAGGGATGAACCAGCCAGGCCCTGTTCAGAGAGGCACAGGCAAATAAAAATTGACATAAAGGAGTCCATACATACATTATTTTTTTTTTTTAAATATATATATTTTTTAATTTTCCAACAGATAATCCAAGGTGGAAATCCCACCTGTATTTGCCGGTGTCTCTAGAATGATTTGGACTTGTAATACTAGGCTGGTTATGGTCATCTCCCTTCGAATTTTGGAATGTTTGACAGTTAGTTTGGTATTTTTACAGGTTGAGCCTGTTTCTAGAAGTGAACTTGATTTGTCCAAATGTTGTGGGTCTGGAGAACTGGCTGTAGACACCGAGGTGATGTAAGTGCCTGTTTAGCACAGGCCTGTACCACTGCTGGAGTGCCCCATTGGTGACTGTCCCAACACTGGTTCTTCCCAGCCTTTCTGGAGACACAGCAAATGCCACGAGCAGACATAAAAAGGATGCGCTTTGGATTATCCGAGAGGTTTACCCCGAATCTTCTGGGGTTTTTTAGGCTTTTTCAACCGAATCGCCTCCAGCCTTGACTTCCTGAACTTCGATGGGTGTTTGCAGAACTTGAGGAGCTGTCAGTTTAAAAATAAACCTAAGGACGCCCGTCCAGCTCATTTTCCTTATTAGAGACAAAGCTGTTTCACTGTGGCTGTGCTTTCCCTCTGGGAGGATGGAAAGTGTGCCTTCACACGCTGGCAATCCAGGGTTAGAGATAAGGCTCTTGCTCAGGAAGGGCTGTCACCCACCCATTTGGGGATGATCCCTGTGAGACACAGGCGGCACAGGACTGAGCACTCCCTGGTGTTACACCTTGGAGGGAGATGGCGAGCACTTTTTTTCTCCATGGGAAGGAAACTGCTAATTGAGAAGGCTTGTGTGCACTAGTAGGGAAAGAGCCCTGGTTAACTGGGGTGACTGGGCAGTAAAGAGGGTTTTCATCTGCCTTGGAGACCATCGGAAAGCCTTGTCATGAGCCAAGGGATGTTAGGGGGGTACTTGGCTCAGGCTTGGTCTGAGAAGCTGAATGAATGAAAAGGCTCCTTGTGGTCTCAATCACTGGTAAATATGCACAAATAGAGGATGGGGGAAGCGGCTTTTACTAATCCCTGCACAGTTGTGTACCCTGTCTGCTTGTCTCTCTGCTGGCTTTCCTTGGGGCAGATGTAATGATTTCTCCTCAGGTGAGCAACCGGTCAGTTCAGGGTGGGCATTTACTGCGTATAGTGTAGTGATGTCTGATGTACTTTGTATTTTGTATGTCCTAAGAAAATAACAGCCACTCCAGCACTGTTAGCTTTTAAAATCCAAGACTGTTTCTCCACTTCCATTATAGCACACTTGCTTTTACTTATTTCTCTGCCCCAAATATTCCTGTGTTCTTTTAAGCATCCTCTGTGCTTTGCTTTTTGGGTTTCCAACAGAAAAGTACTGGAATAAAGCCATGGGAAGTGCTGAAGGTGGATGGACATCAGACACTTAACATTGTTTGCCTCTTTGACAGTAGTGCCTTGTTCCCAACTGAGTTCAGAGCATTCAGAATTTCCCACTTCTATTAATGCATTTGATTAAAACAGTTATACAGATGAAAGTGTGTCCTCTTGTTTACAAAAGACCTTATTTTTTGACAAGCACTTTTATTGGCAGTATGTAGTTTCCCCAAAGTCCATGAGTCCAGCAGGCAGCTTGGCCCTAGGTAGACCAGATGCCACTGGAGTTAGGGAAGTCTCCCTGAAAACTGCTGTCAGCTTTGGATCTGCCTGTCAGTCTGGGATGCCGTTTGGGACCTTACCACTTTCTGCTTTTTCTTTCAGCAGCGAAACGTCAGGATCAAGTTTGAGTATGAAGGAGAGAAAAGGTATGTACCCAACCCAGTCCCCCATGTGTACAGGGACAAATTACCCTTGTTATCCAATGTCATCCTACTGACTTCAGCCAGCTGCAGATGAGCTCACAGCAGGATTCGTTCCCCTAAAATCCACTATAATTTTGTATGCAAGAGCCTTGCCTTGTCATCCCAGATGCCACAAGTGCCTCCTGGGATGTGCATGCAGGCAAAGTGGTTCCCAGGCTGGAAGTAATTAAATGCCTCTTTCCAGGGACACAGGGTGCACACTTGGATCGTTTTCTCTTTTTATTTCTCGAGCCCTGCTGAACCACAGCTGAGCTGCAAGTCTACAGAAACATGTCCTTTGATTAGCAGCCTATGACACTTACTTAAGATAACCAGATTTTGGGCATGGGTCCCATAAAAATAGAGCTGGGAGTTAAAGCTTGCCTGCCCTTCCCTGCTTGACATTTTCATGGAATCACCTCTGCTCGGTGACTGTGGCAGGGCAGGACACAGGACTGGAAACTCGCAGGCTAATGGCCTGAGTTGCATGTTAAAGCCAAAGAAAACTTAAGTAATATTGCTGTAGGGCTAGACTGTACCTACTGGTAGATACTGGTAGAGCTCCTGCATGTGATGGTACAGGAGAGTCACAGGTTGCCAAACTGCATTGTTCTCTCTTCCATCCCTCCTCCGTATTCAGAGACTTTTGCTGAAAATGGAGATAACTCGCTGACCAGGGTCTGATCCTGGTTCTTCTCCAGTAAAGGGCTACTGGACTCTCTTCTTTTCCACCTGTGCCTCACAGCAGGGGGATAAGCAGAGGAGCTGCACTAGGATTTTGGGTAGATATTCTTACAGGGTAGATCAAGTCCTGCCTTGGGCATAGCAGGTGAGCAGTGTGAGTGTAAAATCAAAGAGCGATCTTTATGCTTCGTGACAGAAGCATACAGGTCCTTGTTTCTGAATTGTCCCAAATTCCAATGTGCTTCTGCTAAATTGAGACTGTTGTTGTATTTGTCCGTACAGGATTATCCAGTTTCCAAGACCAGTCAGATTCAAAGAAGTGGTGCAGAAGGTCACGGATGCTTTTGGACAGACGATGGACTTGGTCTGTGTGAACAATGAGGTACTCTTCTCCTTATTACTGAGGGAGTTTTAGAGTGCCCAGTGCCCACTTTGTAATTGAGCAGTGGTTTGTTCTTAAGGCCCTAATTTAATTTTGTACATGGATGTGAAGAAAAATAATCTTATTTTGTGACTCCCAACTAGGGAGCGTACAGTAGTTGTTGTCCGGACACAGATCCCTTGGATTCTCAGACTCCAAGCCAGGCTTTTCCCCTTAAAATTATTTCAATTGAGGCCTATTAAATGGCGACTCAGTAATGTTGTCTTTGACCCAAAACAAAAAGTTCCCCTCACTCAGACAGGGTAAGGAGTTAAGTAACTGAGACGATGGAGACACTGTCAGTTCAGCTGCACAGCCACCAGCAGTAGATGTTTTCCTGTTAACACCCTTGGGTCCATGGGACCAACTTCCAGAGTGTGAGAGCACACACAGGGCAGAGAGGAGAACGGCTGAGACAAATGGCTTTTCTGAGAGCCACATGAAGTGACTGCAGGCTACTGCGTCTTTGGGTTGGATGGGAAGCCATCCCACCTTGGGGGCAGTTGCAGGAGCTTGGTGAAGTCCAGAGCATGAGGGATAGCACACTGTACTTTGATCTAGTAGATCTTTGATCTTTGACCTTTGACTTTGTTTCATCCCATAACCATGTGCATGTTCCTGTGGTTAGGTCTGCATGAAATGTGCATCACTGAAGGTTCCTCTAGCAGGTCTTGTGGCCACATACAAGCAGCCAAATGACCCTCTCTCTGTGATCCTTGCATTTTAAGGCTTTGAAGATATTTCTGCTCTGACCTTCCTCATAATGCAAGCCACTGTGTTTTTTCAACTTGTTCTTTGAGTCCAGCACTGTGTCTGAAGGGAGGGCACTGATGAGGGACTTTACAAGGAAGCAACACTTGGCATCTGCTTTCATGTGTTTAGTGTTTTCTTGTGGGGCATCTTGCCGTGAGCTGGGCAAGCAGCTGAAGCCATTGGCCTCTTAAGGTGGGTTTGGCTTTGGGAAGGAGGAGATAGCCAGATGACTAACAGGTGGGCTTTTAAACACCGATTCTTTTGGATCTGTCCTGACAGTTTGCTTGTTCAAGTATTAATTGCAAATGACTGCAGCCTCTCATTAAAGTATGAATGGAAATGGAGATAATGAAGATAGCTTTCTCTCTTTATTTTTTTTTCTTTTTTTCCTGTTTTTTTTTTTCTTCTTTCTGTTTCAATGGAGATTTGTTCCACAAAAAAGTTGCCTTTCTTTTATAATAGGGACCTCATGATATCAAAGTGTCCGCTGGGTTTTGGCTTTGAATGCAGTCAGGTTTCTAATCTTGGCCATTCTCTGACAGCCCTCCTGGGAAAAGCCTGCCATTGAATTCTCTAGGAATGACTCATTTCATTCCAGGTTTCTTTCCACTGGAAGAGGCCTTTTTTTTTTTTTTTTTTTCAGCAACAGCAAACAGAAGCTTAAATAAGGCATTTTTATCCCATATTATAGACTGTCTTCCTAGGCATGTGCACAGCACAGTGCAGGACCATGAACAAGCCTTTGGGTACTCCTGACTTCTTAGGGTTGAGAAGGAGCTTCAGTGTTTTCTTTTTCTGGACATAAAAACTCCTTATGAGAACCCACATCTTTGGGAAGAGGTCTGAGCAGCAGTAATTCAGTGTTGTTATTGTGGAAACACTATATGCACACAAAAGCAACCTTTGGGGAGGTAGCCTACGTGTCGACATGGTGACACCCCGGCATCTGGCTCCTGCCATGTTCTGGGTCAGAGTTTTTAGTCTCCTGACCACTGATCTCAGAGGTGGCCTGACCACAGACTCATTACAACTCAAAGTTTTCCCCTTTCTTTGTGATCTAAAGGGAACTCTGCAGCAACTCTTTGTTGTCACCAGTTATTTCTCTTGCGGAAGCACCTTGTAGACCAAAATTACACTGAGGTCAACAGGCCCCTACAAAAGCTCACTAAATGTCAGTCCCTGTCCCAGTGAAGCAGGAGTTCTGAAGCCAGGATGAGGGAGATGAGCATGCCAGCTGGGTGGAGCCGGGGCACGCATGAATCACATCCTGGTGGGACCATGGAATCAGCAGCCTTGGGCTGGTATAGATAAGAGTGGGGCTTGGCTGTGGGTGTAGCACATGGGGCATGTCTGTGTCTTAGCATTAGGATGGGCTCATCTTTCTGATGAGCAGGACAGCAGAATCTGGCCTGGCCATGGCACGGTGTTTGTTGGATGGTTGCCTGTGTTACAGATTTAAAGACTGGCTTCTGCAACAGGTGCTCTGCCTGAATTTCATCTGTATGCACTGCTAAGCAGCTTCTCCAGGTGTGACTAAGTCGTTTGTCCCATCCTGCATCACCAATTTGTCACCTTGGGCAGAACACTGAACCTCGCTGTGCCACCAGTTCCCTTCTGACCTCCCCTTGCTTGTCTCCTCTGAGGCTGTCCCCTTGGCATCATTTCGGAAGCTTCGGGAGAGTTAAAACTTAGGGAAGTGATAGAAGCTCTGTTAGGGGTGGGGGAGGAGAGGTGTTTAAAAGCACATTTAACAAACATTTGTCAAGAACTGTTGATGCCAGTTGGTCCTGCATTGGGCAGGAAGATGAACTAATTGACCTCCCAGATTTTTCCCCAACCCCGTTTCCTCCTATTCTTTGGCTTTCTGTGGTGTCTTACAGAGTGAGGTCCAGCGATACTGTTGTAGTTGGTGAAAACTCACCCTTTGCACTCACTTTCTTAGACTGCAGTGGATTGACTACCAAGTCCCATACTAAAACATTGGGCTCCAGGGGAGTATACTATGTAAAAGCAAGAGGAAAATCTAATAAGCTCTATTTAGTGAAACTTCTGTGTAAGTAAACTTTGCTGTTCGTCACAGCTGCTTGCTCTGTAGACAGAATAAACCCAGTTACTGGAAATGCACCCTGGCAATTACTTCCGTGGTTCTGCACGAGTCTATATTTAGTTTCGTGCCTAGTGGATATCTGTTCCTGATATCCATGTGTGCCATAGTCTGGAAGCCAAATGGAGCAAAATCTACTTGCCAGATGTGGGTAATAGGTAAAGCCAAGCTAAATACTGGCTCCAGTCCCTTTTACAGGAGGGCAATTTCTGCCTGATGTTTTTGGCTCCTCTGAAGCAGGCCTGCAAATGTGTTAATGTTGTGATATTCGAGTGAGATGGAGTGACTTGCAGAACATTTTGTTCAAAGGAACAGCTGAGGGATTGCTCTGAACAGTTTTGAGGAGCTTAGTAAAAGGATGGATGAGCAGTGGGACTTGGAGAGTTCAGAGTCAAATTCTGCTTGATGGTGAAATGAAGGGGAGCAGCTCTCCACCGTTCTCATTTCTGCTTGGGGGAAAGTAGGACAGAAGGCTTGTCTGCTTGGTGCACCTGTGGAGAGCCCTTGGGAACCTCAAGTGTTAAGCAGTGCACTGAGTGCACCAATATCTCTTAAGCTTTACTGCTTAAGGAAATAGGTTGCCTGAGAACACCTGCACAGCATTTGGGAGACATTCAATACCATCTTTGTCTGGTATCTGCTGTGACCATGGCTGATTCATTTGGAACCCAAAGTTTAACCACGAACCATGGGCTGGCCATTTACTCTGTGGACCTGCTGAAAGCCCGAATAGTTGATATCTACCTAGTGAGTACTTTCCTTTCATTCATGTCCAAGCCCTGTCCCAGACTGGGAATTTGTTTCCAGTCTTGCTGGAAACCCAACCCAGACAAAACTAGTGTTGGTGTTCTCTGTAGACCCCACAGCTGGTAATGTCTATTGCTTGGGAAGTAAGGGACACCTGAACTTTTCCCCACCTGGCTTGGTTGAGAACTCAAGTTTTCTCATCAACAGCCTGTAGGTCATCCTGGGACAAGGCTTTCTCAAGAGTTCCCCTTGGAATCTTTTTCCTACACACAACTAAATAGTTTCCAGATAAAGGCTACATAACAAATTATCCCTCATCCTGGGTGAATGTGCTAAGTACTTTGCTCTGGAGTCCCTTTTCCTGCCTTTTTGTAGAAATTTCTCAACTACATTTGCATACCTTACACCAGAAGAGCACTCCTAACTCAACCTGGAGTTTGTTGCTTAAATATCTTTTGAGAACTGGCCTTGTCTTTCTTCAGCAATTATCACTGCTTCCAGCAATTACACCTGGAGCTTACTTTCCTCACCTCTTCATCCCATTTCTGGATATCTAACTCTCCTCTGCAAGCTGTAGGGGTCATGGGTATCTAATTTGGGACTGTAAACTCTACAGAAATCAGGTTGCATTAAACCTAGCTATTGCAGTGCCCCTTTGTAGACCTGGCTTTCAGTATCTTGAAGCTGAGGGCCTAAAGTACGTATAAGCTGAGGACCACCTACTGTTCGCATCTGTGGAAGCTTGGCTTCCTTGGTGGGATGATGGTGATAAACTTGATGTTTATCGTATGAAATAGGTGGTCTGCATATGATTTAGTTCCCTGTCTGAAAAATGGGGATGAAAGATAACCACAGGAGAGGAGAAACTTAATTCAAACCTTGAGATATTCACACTACAGACCCCTAGGATGGAAATTGGTGGGCTCAGACTGTGATTCTTGGGTGGAGAAGGTGACTGTTGCAGTTTCCTGAGGTGAAACCTCATCTTGTTGGCCAGGGCCCACAGCCTTTCCTTAACCTGGTCATCCTGGGAGTCCTAGCTTCAGCACACACAGTCTTAGGTGTGTTGGCCTGCAGGCCAACAGCCAAACCCTTGGCAACACCCTGGGATCAAAAAGGTTGTCACAGGCAGCTTTTGAGTGTTTTCTTCTGGAACGTTTGATCTGAGGTGCGTTCTGTGGCTGGTGGCATGAAAACTGATCACCCAGGGCGTTTAAGAAGTTCTGGGCAGCTGAGGCTCCCAGTAAGACTAGTGGGAGCCTACTGGGAGCTGCAGCTGCTCTGTCCCTTTGGTAGGTGGAACCGCTGTGCACTTTGGCACAGGCATGAGTGTAACATGCTGTGTTGGCTGGACTCGGTGCCAATGCCCGAGGCAACCTACAGAGGCCGAGGACTGGTTTTTATGAGATTAGGCAGAATGCCCCTGGATGAGGGGTAAAAAGTTGTGTTTTTAATCTTAGCCCAAGGCAGCAGAAAGGCCACAGAGCCCCTCTGAAGTGCAGCTGTGTTGGGTGTTGGAAGCTTTACAGGACGTGGTACACCACACAGCAATGTCAGGAGGGTCAAATTCCCTCTGGAGATAGGAGGGCAATAGTCTGCCACTTACCAGGAAAACCTTTAGCTGCCTGATAGACACAGCACTATGTAGTGCTCTGTTCTGTTTACTTTACAAAGATCAGAAGCTGAATTTGTCCTTCTGGGAATTAAAGAAGTGGTTTTTGGAGGGAGAGCAGTGCACACCTTTCACATCAAAAGGGAAGAGACTCTTATTTGTGAGATGTTCCCTGGGTTCACCTGATGCCCAAACACTGGGGAGACTGTGTCAGTGTCCCAGAACACAGGTTGCAGCAGAAGGCAAGGCCTCTGAGAATCTACCAGAGCTTTGATGCAGGTCACTGCTTTCTTGGAGCATGACCTTCTTCCCAGGAATAATGAGCAGGGCTCTGGGACTGGGTAGCAGCAGGTCTTGCCTACAAACTCTAAGATCACAGCAGCCCCAGAGTGAGCAGGCAGCAAGCCTAAGGTTTCATCTCAGCCTTCTCTTCTTCCCACCAGCTGAATTGGTGATGTGATGTGACCTTTAAGCTCACACCTTGCAGATGTGTTTTTGTTGTGATTTTTTTTTTTGTGTCTGTTCCTTGGTAGACGAGAACTTGGAAGAAAATGTTAGAGCTCGGCAAGCTGGAGGGCATGGGGGCTCTGTTTTCCATCCGCATTCTTGGGTTCCTCCCTCATCCCCCAATTCCCAAGCTGCTCACTGCGAGGATCTGGCTTCCTTTGTTTACCCAAAAGTGTGACACTGCCGTGCTCCGGTGTTTGTTCAATCCCTTCCAGCTCCTGATCCCGTTGAAATCCCAGGAAGATTTGGACAAAGCGATGGAACAGTTGGAGCTGAGCCCTTCCCTGAAGAGCCTGCGGATCCTTGTGAGCGCTCCAAAGAAAGCGAATGTGAGCCCTTCACCTTTTCTGCTCTTTTGTGTCCGGAGTGAGATGGCTTGCTATTGTGTTGGGGAGTGGAAATCGGTCTCCTGATGGTGCAGAGCAAAGGGCAAGCTGGTCATGATGGGGGTCAGCCCTGCTCTGGCTCAACTACTCGGAAATCTTCCTGTGGTAGCAGCCCAGAGACTACACTCAGCTCCTCCTAGCTCTTCCTGCAGCCTGTGAAGGGTTAAATACTGTACTGGTCCTCAAAAAAGGTTAAATCCCAGGAGAATGCCTTGTGCTTTCTGCCTAGGGATACTATCACCATTCCTCTGTAGCATCTCCTCCATATACATCACAAGCCTTGGCCCTTGCCATCCTGGGTGACAGTGTGGGGACCGTTCCCTCCATGTGCTGCTGCAGTACGCAAGGCCAGGGAGAGCAAACTGGAGAATCCTTCCGTCTTATGAAAGACTGTCTTTTTTTTTTCCCCATTATTTATTTTTTTATTTGTTTTTCCTGAGCTCAGTGGTTTTGCAGTTAAGCCCGTTAACCTGACCTCGCCTGCACAGAGTGTCTTGCCAAAGCACATGTCGTGCTGCCCCGAGCACAGGCTGTAAAGCAAGGGATCTGCAGATGTTGCAACTCCGTTTCTTCCTTATATTTCCTAGAAGTACTGGAGAGACTGGGAGTCTTGAAACTCATACTGCTTGTCCTCGTGCTACCACTGGTGTTTACAGCTCTTGGAACTCCTCCTTCCTTTTGAGAGGCTCTCAAAAGGTGCAGGGACCCGAGTCCCAGGGGAAAACTGAGCCATCAATCAGGGTTTCCTAAATCCTGGGCAGCAATGGGATGATCTGCCCTAGCAACTGTGGGAATGCTGCACTATTGCAAGTTAACTACTTAGAGCAGAGCAGCCAGGTAGATTCATGTGTACCTTTGAGAGTAGGTCGAACTCTTCCTGAAGCATGTAACCGTGCAAGAACATACAGTTCCGAGGTCATACATAAAATTATCACAAAAATCACAGTGTGCTGTAGCACGTTATCGTAGTCAGACTTGACCACTACAATTTAAATTACCAGCTGGATTGTAATTTCATTGCTTTTCCCCAATCTGTCTTCCATAGCAGAGCCTGATCCTCCACTCTGTGTTCTCCTGATCATCCACTCTCTGTTCCTCTGCTCTGTTACAGAGGAAATTCTGCCACTGAAGTCCGTGGAGCATGAAGGACAGGCTCTGATTTTGGGACTGCAAATTTGGGCTCAGGGATCAGTTTCTCTATCTATCTGGGAATAATGCAGTGTGGGAACAGTCTTTTATGTCAAATATCTCTATTTACCATTATCAACTGGAGTTCAAACTTACCTTATTGGAGTATTTTAATAACAGATGTGAGTTGTTTGTGAGTGATTTTTGGATCACCCTAGATTACATACATGTCCTTTTTTTTTTTTTATGGTTCTGGGGTAACATGGTCATGGGGACCCAAATGCAGGGTTTCACATGATGTGTCTGTAAGGGCTACGACAGAGTCTCATCATTTCCTTTGTCTAATTACCAGCTCCTCCAGCCAAACAACAGTAAACAGCACGAAATGAGGATCTCCAGATCCATGGGTGATATCATGGGATCCCTGTACAAGGACTCCGAGAGGACGCGGAAGTATTCAACAGGTCAGTGAAACCCAGCGCTCTGCGGGGCGTTCTGTGCTGTTACAAGCTGGGCATTGTCCCCTTTCTCTCTTCTGTCACAACCCTGTAGCTGCTACAGTCTGGACGGCCACCCCGTTGTCTCCCACCAGTAGCTCAGTGCAGTGCTCAGAGGAGGAGACTCTTCAGGCTCTATGGGTCAGATGAGGTTGTGCTGAGCAGAGACATGGTTGACATGAAGAGCAGGGGATCTGAGGTGTAATTTGAGGGGGGAAATGCAGTGATAAAAACCTCCAGTGAATTCAATGTTACTGAGCTTTATTGAAGCAAAGAGCGAGGATCTGTAAAAAACCAAAGCTTTTTGAGACCTTTGCTGTCATTCTCTTGGCATCTCTCCCCAGTTAGCACGATAACGTAACGGAACAGGCTTGGGTTCCTTAGCTCCTGAGCTGGGACCAACTTGACCACATATGGACCACGTATGTGTCTCTGTGCCACCAATCTGGTCTTGTTGGTGAAATGAAGTCTGTGCTCTTGCTTTTGTGGTTTCTCAGGAGCAGGGAAGTGCACAGTGTCTTGCAGCAGTCACATTTCAGGTGCAGGGGAGCATTCCTTTCCTTCAGAGGTGTTGAGAATAGATACCTGCAGCCTCTGAAGCCACTCTGGCAAATGCCTAGTCTCTTCTTGTAGCCCTGCAGGGACTGGAGTTTGTTTGTAGCCTTGTGTGGTCTTTTCTTTGGTTTTCTGTGCTTGAATTTATGCTTTTCTTGGTATATAGCAGAGGTATAATTACTCATAGTACAACCTATAGGCAGATTCAGTGATCCTGAAATAGCCTGAATGTCCTCTGCTGCATCTGTGTGTGCTGCTTAATTTCTACAGATCTCTATTGTTTTCATACAATTATTCAACAACTGTAGAAATGACACCATCAGAGGCCTTGAATAAATTGGGGTCCTCCTGTACAAATATACATGAATATAAGCTTCAACCTCCAAAGATACCCTGTACTTACATGGCAGTAAACACTTCCAAACTCTTTTCTCTGTGCAACAAAAGAGTATTTTTCTCCAAGGATTTGCCCTTTCTCTGTCTCTTAGCCTGTGCTGCCTTGATAACATATCCTGTGGTTTGCTGCATCTCAGACAATGATCTGTAGGAAATGTTCTTCTGGGGTAGGTCCAATATAGCCCCTTGTGCGGCCGAGCCCAGCTTTTACCAAAGCCAGGCGTGGGTGGTACAAGAGCTCTCTTTGGGCCTGGTGTTTGAATGTGCCAGGGGTGTCTTTTTCTATTGTGGGGTGTTTCTGCTAGCTCACACGGCTCTTGAGAGTTTGCCCAGGGTCTGGCAGAGTCACTAGATAATTCTGAATCACAGAAATACATGTTAAGGCACAGAGCCTCAGCAGAAATTGTGCTTGTGTGAAACATCTCTGCTGCTCTGCTCTGTTTTGGCACTTGTTAAGCTGTTAATGTAAGCCAGTGGAGAGCTGTGGCACTGGGAGCTGTTACTGATGTGTGAACTGAGCGTGATGGGCAGAATTGATCCCATGTGTGGCTCTGCTAACGAGGAGATTATCCTTGCAAAGTTAGACTTCTGTGTCAACGCTTTCACCTTTCTTTGCCATTTTGGAGCTGCTGCAACACAGAGAGTCCCTGGTCAGGTCCACACCACTACCTGTGAGGTGTCACTTTCTTGAACAGCATCCTTCATGTAGATAAGGCAGACAAAGAAAGAGAGATCAGCTCTGCAGGAGTGACAGCCTGAGGTACAGATGGATGTTGAGGGAATGCCTGAACAGCAGAGTGGAGGAATGGATGTAATGTGCTGGATTAATCTAGGTAATGGAGAAGGAGCACTGGGAGCACCAGATGTGGGATGTAGAGTGTGCTGAAGTTGGGATCTTCAGGAGGGTCTACATGATGACCAGTAATGCACCAAAACCATTGTCCTTGGCACTGTTATATAGTTAGGTAGCAAAGGTAATAAGCCCATGCAAAAGTCATCTATCCAGTATGTTTTTTTTCCATGCAGACCATCAGTCTTGCTCTTAATAGCATATTTGGAAAGAGGTTACAACCAACGCTCTGCATGGGTGACAGCACATGAGACCTCTCTCTTTGGAGTTATCTGGGGTCTGTAGGAAGCTACTATAGCCCTGAAAAAGGAAACTAGTGTTTCAAATGGAGCATAAAACAATGTCGGGCAACAGAGAGGCAGAGAGGATCCTGTGTTGTGGTTCCCCGAACCAGGGGTTTCCCTGAACTTGGTGGATAGTCAAAAGGCAGCCGAAGAGGCTTGGATTTCTGCAAGAGAAGCTATTCTTCACTTGCAATCACAAGGTATTTCAGTGTTTGCTGGCATCAAAGTGGCTGCTATCAAAAGAGGATCTTAAATCAGTTCAGCTTTTCTCTCAAAATCACATTTAAAAGGAGATTTAAAGTGACTTTATTTAAAAAAAAAAAGGTGGTTCAGGGTCATGTTCTCAGTGTTTCTGGGATGTCTCTTGTTTTTCTGCTGACTCTGCCATGTTAGCAGCAGTGAAAAATAATAAAACTGCATGTTGTTGGCACAAGCACCTTGGAAGAGGGGGGTAGATGTTCTGGGGAAGATTTTGGCTATTTTTGCTTCTGCTGGACAGAAAGTGTCTTCAGTCCATGTCCCTGAAAAACCTTATGCAAAGTCAATATTTTCTTTTTTTTTTTTTCCCATAAACTTTTTTCAGAAGAACATCCCAAACCTGCTTTTTTTTTTCCATTTCTTTTTTTTTTTTTTTAAGTGGAAAATGTTCCAGTCTCTTGGTGACCAGCATCTGCAAGTGTTCAGCTGAATGTCAGGAAATTTTGGCTGAACTGGGGTTCTGGATTTTCAGATACCTGAGGGTTGTTTTTATGTACTTTGAAGAAATACATGTTTTACAACATTACCCACAAATTATTCAAGAGCCTTATTCCAGAATCACCATTTCAGTAGAAATGTTTGCCAGAAGCTTTATTTTTTTTATTATTTTATTATTTTTCCATGGTGGCAAAGCAGGCTGCTGAGGATTTGAATGCAGATCTCTGGAGAGGGGTGGTAGAAAGACTTTGCTGGTGCTCAGGTTGGCCAGATGACTCTGAAAAACAAAGACCTGGAGGTGATATCTGAGCTATTAAATTTGCAGGGCCAGGCCACAAACGCTGGCTGGCCGTTGATGAGGTTGCTTAATCATTAGCACATTCCCTGGCCAACCCTGTACCAGAGACTGCCATCCCAGCAGTGCCCTGGGATGTACAAACTGGGGCAGCATGAGGTAGGGACCTGTTGCGGGCATTAAGATGGATGAGGCCCCCTCTGTTTTGAGAAGAGGAGGAGAATTTGGCTGTGTGCATCATGCCAGCTTCTTTAGGGCTAGAAAATGGGCTCTGTCCTGCTTATTAGCATAGATGTACCCTAAGGTTTGCCTTAAATCAAGATGTATGAATCCATCCTCAGAGGATCGGGAGGGCGAGAAGGGAGATTTGTAGAGGTCCCATGATAAAGAAGAAATTGAGGGAGATCTGGTCCGTCTGCTCACCTCCCCTGGGCAGTCACAGAATGAGAAGTTTCCTGCAGGTTTATCTCCGCTGCTGCTGCTGCATCCTGAGCCCCGTGTTTCTGCCAGGGCTCAAAGGAACGGCATATCTTGACATCATTGTCCTTCGTTGGGCTCTGCGGCGATGTCATCCCAGGGCTGGGCTCTCCATGGCTGCAGCTGTGAGTGTAGGCGGCTGCCAACAAACCCTCCCAAGCTCTGACTTCTAAGGGGCTTCTCTTCTCCATCGGGACCCCTGCTTGATCCCCATCAAGCGATGGGTGAAGTTTTGGGGAGGGACCTCCCAGGTCAGGGAAAGGGTGAAGCCGGGGAACAGGGAGGTGGAGGGAAGCCAAGCCTGGCACAGGGGAGCTGGCTGTACGTGCAGCACCATGAACTCTGCACATACTGCATGAAAGATACTTCTTAAATAAAAATAACAGAAGGGAACATGAAAGACCCCAGCAGATGCCAGCAGTGACTGTAAGTCTCCGTGCTGGCCTGGTTCACCCTGCTTGGGACATGCTGTGCTCTAGCATCAAATACATGGCTTTACATTAGTGAGTGTAACATGGAGCAGGAGTCCCTTCCCAAAGCACCTTGCTCCAGAGGGTAACTGAGGTCAGATGCTCAACTGGTGCCAATCTGCAGAGTTTCTCTGAGTTCAGGAATCCTGAATAGAGCTGCTGAGATCCGGCCAGCATTCGGCTTATGAAGAAGTGCCTCAGAGCCTGCCTCATCCCCACCGGGTCTGAGGACTGGAGATCACATGTAATCCTGTAGACCCCACAAGGACAGCTCCTTGGGGGTCTCCTCTCTCTGCATGGTGCTGCTGTTCCACACACGCAGGTCAAGTGTGAAGAGCATCTGTGACGTCAAACAGGCTCATATGGGCTTGTCTGTCCATTTTTTCCTCTGTCTCTGGATGTGAGAAGCAGCATTATCTAATATGTCCAGTATGCCTCATGTTGCCCCATTTCCATTCCCCTCTTGTTAACAGGGCAGGATAGGGCTGGAGGGGGGAATCCATCTTGGGCTCCAGAGCTCTGCTCCCACCACCTCCCTGTGTTCCTTGGATGTGAAGCAGCAGCAACCAGTGCTCCTGGAGGTGTGAAACTGCATAAATTACTTTGAGCAGCTTTTCTACCCGAACAGCCTGGCTGAAAGGCATCAGGTTCAATCCAGCAGTTTCCAGGCGTGCAAAAGCCCGAGCCTTTTGTTTAACTTCCTTGACTGCTGGGAAATGGCAAGAGTCTTATCCTCTCTTAAAGTTTTTGGCAAGAAATGTGACTCTGGAAGGTCAAACACAACTGACCTGATGACTGGGAGTAGTTGTTACAGGCAAAGGCTTACTGTGAGATCATGCAAAGTCTTTACGCTTGTGATAAATCTCATTTAACTCCCTGGGTTCAAAACCAAATAGGGCATATACAGCTCTTTGTAAAATCCGAGTCGAAGGCTTCCTGGGCAGTGGGTGGGTTGTTGCAGTGAGAGATCCCACACTTCACCACAGCAGTAACAAAAATGCTCAACAAAGCTAAGGTAGAGCAGTTACACCATGTCAGATTCCCTAGCAGCTTTTTGGAAGTAAGAGCCACCCTAATCTCTTTATTCAGCGTTCTGGATTGACATCTGCTAAGCAAATGAGGGGATGATAATGCAGTGATTTATCCAGGGTGCCCGAGCTGTTAAATGGTTAAATGTTTGTTTATTTATCTTCAAAGAGAGGATGCCGTACTTCCCAAATGGTTTTGTTTTTAGGGCTGGTGGAAAGCCAGTTCCTTATGAATGCCGCAGCACTCAAGAGATTCTCTCCTCTTGGTCTTGGTGTTACTTCAGTGAGACTTTTTTTCGCTGTGTTCTTATCCTGCAGGAAATCTGTGAAGAAGAAAATAGGAAGAAGAAAAAAAAAAGTAACTCAAAGCCATATGACTTTTATTTTTACAATCAGAGCAAGGAGTCTGAAGGGAGATGTACTGTGGGACAAAGTTATCTATGTATTTGGTATAAATCCAGCAGGGCTGATTTAGTGATCTTTAATGCTGGTGTGACACTGTTAACGTTAGCAGCTCCTGATGTGTATCAGCTTAAGTGAGAGGTGGAGACTCAGATTTGTAGTGCTGATCACGCTGATGGATTTATGCCAGAGATCAATCTGGCAAAGTAGCTGTGATGCAGAATAGCAGCAGAAGAGGCAGAAGGTTTGCGTTAGTTGATCAGTGTTGAATTTTCATCATGGGATAGGCCCCTTTCCAGTACCTTTCTCTTGCAATTTTGTGTTTAGCCTGGGCATGTTGTTACCAAATGGTGGTGATGAAGCAAAGAGTTGGCAAGAGTGCTGCAAAAATGGATACAAAGTGTAAGGAAATGCATCTCCGTGTGCTTTCTTAATTCTTAAAGGATGTGTGCTATTTTAGAAGCCTGTTTAAAAACAAGTTGTTGTGCTGCGTGAAGGCTCACATTGCACAATAACGACTGGTTTAAGCTCCAGCACGGAGCAGCACGGACCTCCGTCAGCAATTCCTTGCCATGAAGTGATGACAGCCCAGGGATGGAGGGGAGGGACTGCACAGAGCCAAGCCTGTGCATCCATCTGGGCTAAGTGAGGGCAATGATCTCTATATATCTTGAAAAGGCACAAGGAATCAATTACAGTGAATTTGTGGGAAATAAGGGAGAGGAATGGGACGTTGGTGTAAGGAAGCTGTGAAGCTCTCTCCCAGGTGCAAAACAGAATCCCCCCCTTGCTGAACAGGTCTTGTGGGATGCCTGTGAAAGCCTTGCTCCGCGTGCTGGGGTGTGATGATGTCCTGGAAAGCCCTAGGGGTGTCCAGGTGGCTCTGCTTGGTATGGAGGCTCTGCCAACTGCAGGCATAGAGCCTCTGAGACTACAGACAGGGGAGACAACCCTCCCTTGGCAGGACATGGGATGAGCTGATCCTATAGATCGTTCCCCTCGCCATGGTTCATGGATTTAAGGACTGTTTTTCCTTCCTCTATACTTTCATATAGGAAAGGGAGAGAGAAGAGGGGCATTTGAGTGCAAGTGGTTTTCCATATAAGAAGTGATGGTGCAATGAGTTCAACCAGGCCGTTTCCCACATCACCAAAGGAGGCAGTGATGTGGTCCAGGGAGGAAATGCCTGCAGGTGGAAGAGGGGAGGTGGGTTTGGAGTTTGCATTTTGCTTTGGGATTGACTGTATCACAACAAGACTCCAGAGCTCTTTTCTTTCTGGCATCAACAGAGCAGCTGGATACAGTGCACAGCTCTTAAGATCCGTGGTAGCTTGAAGGATAAGTCTGCTAGATGTTGTGTGGCCCCACAGTAAGAAACTGTCCCTGTTGCAAAAGCTTTGTAGGATGTCCATAAACAGTATTGCATCTCTAGCTCCATTCTCTTCCACACAAGTTCAAACACAGCAGTGTCTCCTGGAGATCTGTGATCACTGGAACAGTGGCTCTGGAAGGACTTGGATGTGGCAAGACCTCTCCTTGACCTGTACCTTTTCTGTGTCCTAGGCTCTCTGCACACTGGCCGGAGCTCTCCGCCCCCAGGCAGTGTTCCTGAAGAGCAGCAGCAGATTGCTCGCCAGGGATCCTATACCAGCATCAACAGCGAGGGCGAGTTCATCCCCGAGACCATGGATCAGAACGTAAGTGGGGCTGGAGCCTGTGGGTTAACCTGGGGCAGCGTCAGGCATGAGGGAGGCTGCACCCCGAGTGCTGTTCCCACTGTTAAATCCCCACTTGCTCCTGCATGTGGGATTCAAGCCAGCTTTTTCCAGAAATGGGTGCCCCTGGGCTTGACACGCTCAAGAAACAATGGGCCAGATTTCCAGGAACCCTAAAAACCAGCTGGGGTGGTGATGGCAATGTGCTCAGGTAGCTGTGGAGGAGTGCAGATCTGGCTCACATGTGCACACCAGCTGCCAGGCCCTCGTGGCCGCAGCCTTCCTGGATCCCGGGGAGCAGGAGGGAGCGTGCCAAGCAACCGGCTGCCTGCCATTGCAACAGCCTGGGCACGTCAGCAACTCTTGCTGTTTCCCAGGTGCTGCTTCTGCCTGAGCTCTGCCTCCAGTTCTTGGCTCTGCCTGCAGCCTCTCTCTGTGTCCCTCCTTCATATATCCCTTCCCCTCCCCCCTCTTAATAAGGAGTATATATATTCCAATCCCTTAGTAATAAAAGAGCAGCTTGTTCTTCAGCACAGTGATGAGCAGAACCTCTTCCTCCAGTCAGTTTGGTACCCGTGATGGGGGAAATTGGACTGTCAAGGGACCAGAGCAGGAGGAGCTTAAACCTCCCTCTCTGTTTGCATCTCTGCTCAAGCTGTAGCTCTGCAGAGCTTCGTATAGGTCCTGTGAAGTCACTTGGGCTAACTGGGCACACAGTTCATTCTTGCAAAGCTCTTGGAAGGGCAGCACCAGGGCCCACAATTGAAGGAGGGCTGGCCGTGCAGGATGGACATCCAGAAGGCACTAAACTCACTCCAGCAGGCTGGTGTGATGGTCCCCAGGGATCTTGCCTAGGGAAATGAGCTTTTCTACACTCAGATAGCACCCACTAGCTCTGCTTTTGTGTGCAGGCCGTGCCAGGGTTTCTATGGCAAAGCTGTGTTTTCAACAGTTTATTATACAGCCATTAATAAAATAAGAAGTCGCTCTGGGTGAGTCTTGGCAGCGTCAGAGTGCAGATGTATCTTGTGCTCCTTGCAGCCAAAAGTTGGCTTTCTATTGTTTTCACATAGCTTCCAAACACGTTTGGTAGGATTAAGACAAATTGTGTGTGCATGCAGGGGGAGGGTCCGCATGAAGCCCCCTCTTGGGTGCAAATCAGCACAGCTCCACTGGCTGCTAAGGGAGCTCTGTTAGGGCTAACTCTGCTTTGAGTCTGCTCCTCACGAAGGTTCCCAGATGCTCTCCTTGGTTTTCCCCAGCACCACGCTGTGGGTGGCCTGCTGCCTCTCTCTGGTGAGGTAAATGCAGTAAAAAGGGGATTTGGGGATTGAGCAGCCGTGCGATTCCCCATATGGGCTCTGCCCTCAGAACATTCTCGTGCTGCAGCTTCCACATGTGCCACATGGAAAACCACTTGGTGGTTGCTGCCTTTTGGGGGATGCCTCTGTGCGAGCCTGTGACGTAACTGCAGGCTTTGCCTCGAGACCAGCTTGGCAGATGAGCAGAGCTTGAGCGTGGAGCCTGCTTGGATTCCTGATTCTATGCTTTCGAGAAATGAATCCATTTCAGTGTTATTTTAACTGCTGGGAGGGACCTGGCATGGCTGGCAGAGGTGGGGAGTGGGGTCTAGCAGAGGTCTTACTCCTCTGTGACTTGTGCATTTTGATGGATGAGGCTTTGGGGGACAAAACTGGGAAGCAGAGAAAAATCGTGCTTTCCAATTGGGACGGTCCTGCCAAAACAATGCGAGCTGTTATGGCAACCGGCTGAGGAGGTCTAAGGCAGGAACCACACATGGAAAAGGAGGCTGTTCCTGTGCATGGTGAAGGAGGAGGAACGTGGGTCTGGGAGCCAGAGAAGGGGGGGACTCCACGTGGTATTTAACCCTCCTTGCTCAGCTTTCTGGGAACGAGCTGGGGCTGGCTGTGGAGCAGGGGTTAGGGAGTGTGCACAGCGGGTCTGCAGCCGGGAGGAAGCATCGTAGCCACCACAGCACAGCGTGGCCCTGGGCAAGCTCTGCTCTACATAGCCCCTAGGGTTGCCACTCAATACAAACCCTCTATTGTTACTAACCAGCTATAAATAACCCCGGCCAGTACAATGTCTCATCCAGGAAGCAACACAAATGCAGCTTTTGACTCACTGGAGCTAGTGAGAGCCAAGCCAGTTCCTCCAGCCAAAAGCCCTGGTGATGCCTTGCTTATCACTGGAGAGGAAGGCTGGCTCGTGTGGCAGGGCAGCGTGGGGAAGTCAGGAGTCCAGGGCTGTGATCCTGGCTGTGGTGCATGACATCCACTCGGCCTTGGGCATGTCATTTGTGTCCTGATATTATTATTATTATTATTATTATTATTCCACTAATGCTTTGAGCGCTTTGAATCTCGTTGACTTCCCAGCATGGTTTGAACATCAGGGTGCTAATTACCTTTGCCTTGGTTTCCCTGCTTAGCAGAAACAGGTTGGAAAGAACAATAATATAGAGAGGGCATCATAAACGGATTTTCCCTGGGAGGATAACTTTGGATAGATTGGATCTCATGTCCGTTGGGGCTGGCATCAGCTGGTGTAAATCAGCCAGCTTCGGTAGAGCTTTGACCCTGCAGAGGTCTGCTGGGACTGGAGCTTGAAGAGCTACAGTGTGTGACTTTATTGCTCCCCCTTTTCTTTCACTTCCAGATGCTTGAAGCTTTCATCAGCCCCGATGAGTCGCTGTCTGGGAGCTGCCAGTCGCTGGACAGATCTGTGGACAGGTGAGTCCTGCACGTCACCATCTTCACGCCCTGAAATGCAGCCTCTGCTGCATTGCAGGAGAGGAGCGGAGTCAGTGGCATTCCCTGAGCGATGAGGACCCTGTTGGGATGAGGATGCACCTGAGCGAAACAAATTTATCTTGACTGCTGAAAAGCAGATCCTATCATAGACATCTTTGCGATGGTGTAATTGGAATTGCAGTCATCTG
Organism: Gallinago undulata; assembly: GCA_026546715.1. NCBI lineage: Eukaryota > Metazoa > Chordata > Aves > Charadriiformes > Scolopacidae > Gallinago > Gallinago undulata. The sequence goes on along the minus strand of JAOTQQ010000012.1, from coordinate 4,744,968 downwards.
AGCTGGGCAAAGTAGCTGGGGATCTGTGGACAACCTGGCGTTGTGTGCCCAGGTCTTCTGCTTTAGCCAGATCCCTCTCCTACTCTGGCTTTCTGCAATCACTGGGTCAATACTCCGTTAGCCTCTCTGTGCCTCCTCCTCCCCGGGCATGCTGTCTGCTCTCCATTGGCCGCTTGGAAATTCGGCAACCCCTGTGTGCTGCCAGCAGCCACAGATGTGTCAGTCAAGGTGCTGAGGACACCAGACGAGCAACAACTAAGTTTAGCTTCTCAGCAGGAAGCAACTAGGACATGTTGTACTAACACGGGCTGCAGTTCAATAGTTGGTGCGGCTGGTGGGTCCAAGCTCACACGTGCACGGCAACTGTGTCTGCCGCTGTGCACGGCAGGCTGTGTATAAGACACAGTGTCCTTTTGGGAAGCAATATATATTTTTTTCCCATCTGCATCAAAGTCTCTCACTCTCCCCCTCCCCCCCATTGCTGTTGCTGTACAGCTCAGGGCTGTGTTCCAGGCTGGGTTGATCTGATTGTGGAGCATGCTTCGGGTTTACGGCTCCGTGCGCTTTGGGTCTGTCTCAGCATCAAGGTCCGTTTCCTTTTTGTGGCTTTTAATAATTTCCTGTGATGTATTTTTTCATTGTTACGGCTGTATTGAAGCTGGATTCCTTGTGCTCCCGGCCTCTATGTCCCAGCTTAGCTTTTGCATAGACTTTGTTAGGAAGAACAACAGAAAGAGCACAGCCTGGTTATAACGCTTTACTGTGAACCAAGAGAAGTGCGTTAGACATGTTCTGGAGAATAAGTCTTATGAGGAGAGGCTGAGGGAGCTGGGGTTGTTGGAAAAGAGGAGGCTGAGAGAAGACCTTATCGCTCTCTTCAACTACCTGAAAGGAAGCTGGGAGGGTGGCGGGTTCAGCCTCTTCTCCCAGGTCACGGGTGATAGGACAAGAGGAAATGGCCTCAAGTTGCACCAGGGGAGGTTCAGATTAGGTATTAGGTACACTGGAAGGGTTATTAAGCCTTGGAATGGGCTGCCCAGGGAGGTGGTTGAGGCACCAGCCCTGGAGGTATTCAAGAGACCCGTTGAGAGAGTGCTTAGTGACATGGTTTAGTGATGTGGGCTTTTTAATCAGACCTAGGTTAATGGTTGGACTAGATGATCTTAAAGGCCCCTTCCAACCTAGACAATTCTATGATTCTGTGCTTTGTGAGAGGGTCACATGGCTTGATTTCACATACAAAGGAGGAGGCAGGTGTGTTTGGTCATGGGATCCAGGAGCTGGAAAAGCACAAGCAGGGCTATATTCTTCAGAGGCAGAAAGGAGTAAGTATGACTATTCCTACAAAGCCATAGCTGAGCCCTTGCAACCCATTGCTGGAGATGGCATTAGCCTCAAGAGGGCAGAACTAGTCACCAGGTGTGGTGACCGGTCTGATGCTAGGAAATAACATGATAAATTGACATGAAAATAAAATTCACTGTAGCAAACCTGTCATGATCAGCTTTGAGATGAGTAGATATCAGAGCACTTTACAAAGCAGATTTCTACTACTGTGCCCATTTTGTTAAAAGGGAGAGTGGAATCATCAATGCAGATCATCCTTGTTGGCCTGTACGGAGATGGGGTGAAATTAGGATGGCTGAGATCCCCTCGCAGTGCTTTATCATCCTTTCAGTGTAGTTTAAAGACCTTGAACCTTGAAGCACGAAGCTCACTGTCTCCCTCCTGGTTTGGTAGACTGGGCTGATCAGGAATCAGTGCATCTTGTGTGCCTGTCCTTTCTGTGTGTAACCACTTCTGAATTCATTCCACAGCCTTTCTGATATAATAAAGTGTATTTTATTTTTTTAATTTATTTCTCATCCCTTTGCAGCCCTCCCTTTACCCAAACCCCTGTTCCTGGAAGGAAGGCCCATCCCAAAGACAGTCTTGATTGCATGGGTAAGCACGCTTGGAGGTTTGTATTTGCTGAAAGGTATAAAAAGCATGTAGTAAAAGAGACTGGATAAAGGCTATTAGAGAGATGGAACTGCATGAAAAGTAATTAGAAACAATCAAACTAGCTCCATTGCTTAGGTTTCACGTCAGAAATGACCCTGCAGTGATCAAACATGAATGTTCTGTAAAATCGAGAGACCGAGAGCATCAAACACAGGCAGGGCTGCTCTTGTCATCATTAACCTTTCTTACCTTTGCAGCAATAGTGGTAGCACTGAAGAACCTTTGGGGCTGGTCTGGAAATCAGTTTACAGCAACAATAGTCCAGACTGGGTCCCAAGGGCCCTGAAGTAAATGGATGAAAGCAAGTAAAGCTGCTGAAAGATCAGATATGAGCTCTGTGTTGGAAGAAGGTGCTGAGAGGGGTCTTGCTCTTGTATTTAGAGACAATTGTAAGATGCTGAAAGGTGGAAGTAGCTTTGTGGCATCACTTTTTGTTTCTGTTAGTTTCTGTGAGCTTCATTTCCAGGATCCTGAGTTTGTGCATAGCAAATCCTGAGTCCCAGACTCTCTAGGGAATACTATCTCTTCACTTGCATCAATAATAATCAGTCATGTCGCAACTGCTGTTAGAGAAAGTGTACTGGTAACTTGCAAGGATCCTAGGTTACTGCTTAATCACTTATAAACATCCAGCTGGTTAAGTCATGGAAACTCTGTAATATTATAATGACTTTCACTATTAAAAATGAACAAATGGCAGTCAGCCTGTGGCACGATAACTCGTTTCTGGCCCGAGGCAGGATTTCTGGATTTAACCATAGAGCTGAAGCTGCAGTTGGTCTGTGTCGCTGAGGGTTTTAATACATCCCCAGTGGCAGGGGAGGTATTTTGCTTCGAGACCCCACTCAGCATCGTTGCTCACACGTGGCTCGCTGAGAACCTCTTGACCTGTCCCTGCTGCTTTTCTCACTGACCATATTTCAGCTGTTATGCGCTCTTCTCGCGCGCTGCTGTAATGGGGAAGTCATGCAGAAGCACCGCCGAGGCCAGGAAAGGTCTCCACGGAGCTGCTGCTGGCCCCAGGCTAAGACAAACAAACAGTCAGAATGGACTGCGTGGTTAGATTTGGATGGAGGAAAAACAGGAGGTGAAAGATGGAGGGGGAAATGACAGATATTTTAATCTCAAGTTATTCAGTGCTACCAGCAATGGCTTCCTGTGCTGTGTGTTTTTATTAAATAATGATGCCCTTATTTCGCATGTCCATCCATCTCTCTCATAATCTTGTGTCTAATCTAAACTCTGATGGTCCTTAATCCCTTCTGAATATTCTATCTTTCTGGCCTTTAATCAAAGTAAATATACCCCTACATCTCCAAACTTTTATAAATTGGTCTCTGGCTTTCAGGGGTTGGGAATTGCATGTGAGAAGAAAGAGGGGAGGGATTGTCTGGTGTTAGCCAAGTGCTGGATTTTTATATTTCCCTGGAAATAGCTGATATCAGAGCAGAGGTTATAGAGTAGATGGATCTGAGCCTGACCCTGCCTGGCAATTCTGTTTCCACGCTAATTTTTGCATTTTCCATGTACAAATAAGATATTTAGTGCTCTGTTTTGGAAACCAGGCATGGTCAATGTTAATCCCCTGTCTTGTATTTGAACAGTGAGGAGCAGGGTCCATAAAGTCAGTGGTTAAACCTCTGTTTGCTTTAGGAGGGGGACCAAGAGTAGTGTGTATAACCCTTATTTTCCACTGAAGAGTGTGTGACTGTGGACAATTTCAGGGTGAGCCTTGGGGAATGTCTAGTCCTGTAAATGAACAGCTTGTTACCTCGTTCTTGCCTGTAATTCAGCATGAAGACCAGAATGCTTTTCCATAAGAAGTGTTCTAGGTGTCTGAAACGGAGCTGATCTCAGAAACACCTCTCTTCTTTCCCCTTGTCAGATTTCGACATCCCCTTCTGTGAGAGGTTTGGGAAAGGTGGGACCTTCCCGAGGCAGTACCACCTCTCCCAGAGTCGCAAGGACTACAGTGATGGTAAGAAAATGATGGAGGGTTGAGGAGGGAGGTGTTTGGTCTAGGATGTTGGTGGCTGGTGGCCTAAAGGAGAACCACCAAGTAATTTGGGATTCAATTGCATATTCTGAAGGGCTTCCTCTGTGAGACCTTGCAGGTCTGCTCTTGGGAAGTGCTGAGCATCTACAGCATGTATGAAAGTCAGTTCTGAGCTCCCTCCTCTGCTACTACCCAGTGTTGTAACTTCACCACGTGGATGGGTAGCGTTTCTCAGCCCTAGCGATATCAACCTGTTCCCCTAAATTGCTTGCTTTTGAGGATGCTCGTTTGTGACCTTCACAGCAGGTTTCTCACAGAGCTGTACAAAATCCCTGAGCAATTCCAGGGTAGCAGTATCTGTTCACATCTCTTGTTTTAAGCTTTTGAGCTTTGAGGACCACTCCATCACCCCGTTGCTGCTCCTTCTTTCGCTGTGGGAGACTGCAAGTGGTGGGAGGCAAAACTGAATAAGAATCAAATTCCCTTGGAAAAAAAAAAAAAAAGTAAAAATCCTGAGGACGTGCAAACAGCGTATTGAGCCTTCCAGAATGAACTTCATCCCTCACTGACACCACCCTTGTGCAGACAGTCATCTGGCACTGCTTGTGTGGTCATTTGTATTGTGGTCTTAGGGGATACCAGGGATAATTTGCAATGTAAATACCAGCCTGTTCAGAGTTTAATTGTGATTAACAACCAACAAAAACCCTAATGTAATTAAATTGTTGCAAACCCCACTGGAAACATTCTGCATTAGATGGAGTGCCTGCTGTTGACAACCCTTAAAGTGAATTAAAAACGTTCACAAGGCTTTGCTTCAGTTTCTTTGAACTTGTTTAATTTGAAGAAGTGCACCACAGGCTCTGGGCAGCGACATGACAAAGTGGTGATGTCCCTACCCATGGCAGGGGGTTGCAATTAGATGACCTTTAAGGTCCCTTCCAACCCAAACGATTCTATGATTCTATAAGTAAATCCAAGCTGGTGTGTGCGTTCCTGTCGTAACTCTCCCCCTTTTTTCCAACAGGACGGAGGACTTTTCCCAGGAGTTACTTCCCGCAGGAGAACCTGTTTCAGCTTGTCCCTTCCAGCCGAACCAAAAGCTTTAATGGGGACAGCAAGCTCAGCACCTTGCAGTACGACGAGTACAGGCCCAAATGGTGGAACAATTGTGAAAAAAGTCTGCAGGTCTTCAGCACCTCCCCTACGAAAGCTCAGAACTGTAAGTGAATCAAAGCTGCTGGTCTCAACACAAGCAGGTCTCGACACAAAATTGAGTTACTGTCCCCTGCCGAGTTAATGGGCATCAGCTAAACTAACTGTGTGAATGCACCCCGATTCCCTCCCCAACACGAGGCACATTCTGCCAGCTTACATCTCAACGAGGAAGATTTAATACAACCCAGTGTCTCTTACCTTGGCCTTGGGTAAGGGAGGGTTAAAAAAGCAGGGTTTGGAGGAAGGACTCTGAAAGAAATGTGACTTTTCTAAGACTTGTTTTTACTTTATACTAATGCAGAGTGGGAGACATGACACACACACACCTCCCCCAGTAGCACTAGTGCAATTAAAACTGGTTATTCCTGGTGGCCCCGGGAGAGGATGAGCTCGATGAGAGCCTGATCTGCACTCTGTAGGGTCAGATGGGCCCTGATGCTGAAGTCTCCCTGCTGTGCTCTTCTCTCAGCCCTCTCCTCTCTCCTGTAGCCCTGCAGGCACCTGTGAACTGGAGGCTGGGGAAGCTGCTCGGAAGAGGAGCTTTTGGGGAAGTTTACCTCTGCTATGATGCTGACACTGGCCGGGAGCTGTCGGTGAAGCAGGTGCCTTTCGACCCCGACAGTCAAGAGACGAGTAAAGTGAGTGCGAGGGCACGACTGTGTTCCGCTGCGCTGGGGGATTGTGGGCTGGAGGCTGCTGAGGGCAGAGAGGTCTGTGTCCCTGATGGGAGAGAGTGTGTGTTGTTTGCCCTCTTTGGAGTGGTCCCCAATGGCTTGTGACACCAGTCAGCATGTGAGAGGAAGGAAGAGGTGACCTCTCTTCCTTCCAGTTCCTTGATCACATTGGCCTGCTGTCTTGGGTATCATCTCTTGAAGGTCTGTCTGCTCTTCCTTCTTCCCACTCTGGGCACTGCACTAACTTCTCTGGTGTCTTTTTATTCACACCTTTCTGAAAAACTCCTTGAGCACAAGGAAATAAGTAAATCTGTCTCAAAGCCAAGTCCTTGTGTGTCCTGTCTGCCTCTCATCCTTACCTTTTTCCTAGGGCAACGCTCCTCGTTTCTGAGCCTGATGTCTTCATGGGCAGCTTCACAGGTGCTATGAAAAGAGCACTCAGCAACGAACAATATTTGCATAATATTCCCAGAGTAGCCATTCCCTTTCCTCACAAAGCATGTCTATTTTATTGCAGGAGGTGAATGCCTTAGAATGTGAGATTCAGCTGTTGAAGACTCTCCGTCATGACAGGATAGTGCAGTACTATGGCTGTTTGCGGGATATTGAGGAGAAGAAACTGTCTATCTTTGTGGAATACATGCCAGGGGTAAGTGTGGCTCCTGTTAAAGATTGTCCTGAATAAGAGAGAACAGATTTAGACTGCCCTGGAGTCTGGTGAAATTTGGATCTGCAGTTAAACTCTCCAGTTGAGCTGCCCTGTATCTGATGACCCGAACTGAGACAGTGGAGCTCAGCATCCATATGGCCTGGGAAGGCTTGGGTTGTGAGTCAGATGTCACGGTGAAGCTCCTCAACGTGCAGTGGGTGAAATCAAGAACCTTGAAGGCAGGTTTTAGGTTTGAATCCTGGAGCAGGGTGTGTTCCCAGTCTGGAATCTGAACTTGGTGGATGTGGGACATGATGCAGATCTGGCTCCGAACACCATGGCCTGAGCCCATCCTTAAGTATTTATTGCAAATCCCTGCGGGAAAAGCTAATAGTACAACTGTCCACCCACAGCTGTCACCAATTACGGCTTTCAGCACGTGTGTGTTGAGAACAGTGTTATTGACTTGTAAGTCTTCTCCTGTTCAGGATGGAACTTTTCATTGGTAGCGTTGTCCTCTTATGGAGGAGCAGCTTAAATTTGTGACTTTGCTCGTACAGGATGATTCCACCTAGGGAATGATGATATAGATGAAAATCATCCTATCCCTAGGGAAAAAGAAGATCAGGAAGCTTTGAGGGAGTCTAAGTCACCAGTCTAAGGCTGGAGAATGTGTGCAGATCAGCTGAACATCTTTCTCCGTTTGTGAGCATGAGAGTTACATCAGCAATTTAGACAAAGTCATGGGTTGGTATAAACCAGTGTAATGCTATTTCCATTGACGGAGGATCCGTTCTCCTAAGTCCCGCCTGTCCAGCTGGATTCATTCCCCAGAGTGTGGGAGAATAAACCCTTGTTTATACAGAGACTTGTAAGGTCAGAAGGGACTATTAAGTCATCTGTTTGCAAATAATTCTGGTTGTTAGTAAACGTGCTAGAAGCTTTCCTAGTGCATCTCACATGTGAGTAATCAGGTGGACTTCCAAGCGATTGAGTCCCTTCCAAGCCCTGTCCTGCTGGCAGGCATCTCCCCTCCAGGCCTGACCATGAGACATGGACCCAGAGGAGCAAACCCCAGGAGTTTCACCAATTCCCCCCTTTACCAGCCGCTTATCCTGCAGCATGCTGATGTTTGTTAGCAGCCAGGAAACCAACATTTGATGCCGGGGCAGTGTCCAGCAGGGCTGGAAGTTGAATGTTTGTTTTTTTAATGATAAACCAGAGCTCTGACCAAATACAGATTTGACTTTTTGTGCTGTGACAAGGGCTCGTTTCACAAAGGCAGCTCAGGGCTTTGGTTTCCAAGGCCAGTGGAAGTGGTTGAGTTCCCAAACCTTGCAGGACAGCAGCTCTGCAACGCTTGTCTGGCCAAGCTTCTGATTTAACACAGCCAGCTCAGCAAATTCTTTACAGAGCCAACCTTGGGTGCACCATCAGCCTAGCACTCTTATGATTGCCCCCCTTAAATAGTTGACTCTGTATTTTCTGTCCTTCCCTGTCTATAAACTATTAATTTTTTTTAATTTATGCTTGGAAAATTGAATGATCTATTTGATCACAGGCCTTGAAGACCCTGTTTCCCCTTTTTGCTTGAAGTCCCCCCATCAGGGTGAGGGAGGCCAGGATAAGAAAGCTTGTTTGGGTTGTGGGTAAGGGAACGTACCCCAAATAGAAGGTGTTTTGGAGGGATGGGGGGTAGTTTCAGAGCATCTCGGGATACTTCAGTAGCACTGTGAGAGGGAAACAAGAGGCCCATCCACAGGATCACCACCAGCGTCAAAAGAAGGCCAAAACAGTAGATGGACGGAGCAGCAGCAGAGGTGGGTGGATGTGGAAAAGCTGATACAGTTTAAGTGACTGAAGTGGAGCGCAGTCTCAGACCAGAAAGACTATGGCAATCTTGGACCAACCCCAGAGTTGCAGGACAGGCAGAAACAGGATGAGCTTCCCCTCCTGCTCTCCAGCAACCTGGATTCTGGAGGTGGATCTGGGTATGACCTCTCTGGTTGAACCCCAAATCTGCTTCTGGTTCATCCCTGCTAAAGCCCAGCTCTGGCATAGTGAGGGACGTCTATTTCCAAGTAGACAGAAAATACAGCTAAAGCCAAGGGGATCAATGTCCTGCAGGTGGTCTGCATCCCTGTTTCTTTCCCTATTTGATCAATAAAATCAAACCAGTAGAGGAGCATGGGTCAGAAAATCAAGGCTGGGTACTTGCAAACTGTCTGCCCTGGGTCTTCTTGAAGCAGTCGCATGTCCCTCAAGAGTCTGTCCTCCTAATGGTAGTGGGTAGTCTCTGCTGTTGACAAGTTGGGGGGCGTAGGGAGACTTCACAGGAGAATGACTCATCAGCTTGGCCCCAAAGAACTGGTTGAGTTGATCCTCTCGCTTGAGTTGTAACTCCTCAATGGTTTGGTCCTCCTCCGTGAGCTGTTGGTGATGTCCAGCCACTAGAGGGGGAAAAAGATCTGCAGTGTTGGCAGAAGGTAGCACTGGAACAAGTGGAAGACCATGCCTGTTTCTCCACTGGGATCTTGGACACTGTGGACAAGCCTTTGCTCCATTCAACACTTGGTGGATTTTTATCTTGTTGTTTCTACAGCAGATTGGCTTTTTAAAGCTGGAAGACAGTGGTCAGGAAAGTTAAAATGTTACTGCGATATGAGGCACTGGGTTCTGCTGGTCCTTACAGCTTGTGTGTGTTGTTCCTTTGCAACAGGGCTCAATAAAGGACCAGCTAAAAGCTTATGGTGCTCTGACTGAGAATGTCACACGGAAGTACACCAGGCAGATCCTGCAGGGAGTCTTCTACTTACACAGCAATATGATTGTCCACCGGGACATTAAAGGTGAGTAGATAATACAGAGAGGCTTCTTGCTTGCTTGAATTTGTTCAACCCAACCTCCTCCCACCCCAGTATAAATTCTTGTGCAAAACATAGTGCTGGGATCTGGTGTTTAAAGTATTTTTGCCCCTGTCCCTTCACCAGTTTGAACCATGAGAATCTTGAACAAGCACCTGAAACCATAATCTTGTGCTGTCCTTCTGCTTGGGAAGCCCAGATTAAGTGTTCTTGAGAGGGCTTATTGTTAACTGCCCTTACATGTCTAAAAACCTGGTTTAACACCCAAGAACTGAGAGGCCCTGGTGGTCAGAGGGATCTGAGGCTTCTCTTCTGCCTGCGTGTGGGGAGGATGATCTGTCATCTCCCATTCCCTGCTCACTTTTGGGAAACCTGCTGAGTGGGACAGTCGAGGAGAGCTGATGGGAGTCAACGCTCTTGGAGAGCCTTCGGAGAGGGGTGGGGTTTGCATAATGCTGAGTCCAGGCCCCGAAAAAGCTCCTTCTTCTCTAGCTCTTTGCTTTTGCTCTTCCTGCTCTTCTCACTGTAGTCACTTCAACTGAGGTTGCTGCTTCATCTCTTGGGGTTTTCGGTTTTGCTTTTCACCTCTAGGTGCCAATATTTTGAGAGATTCTGCTGGAAATGTGAAACTTGGAGATTTTGGGGCCAGCAAACGCATCCAAACCATCTGCATGTCTGGGACTGGGATTAAATCTGTCACGGGAACGCCATACTGGATGAGCCCGGAGGTTATCAGTGGAGAAGGCTATGGAAGGAAAGCTGATGTGTGGTAAGGAATGTACAGTAGAAACCCCACCACTGCTGCTAAAACAAATGACCCCTTTGGGAAGGTGAAATGGATATTGCTGTTAGAAGGAAGATGGAGCAGTGCAAAGGATGGAAATGGAAGCTAAATGTTAGGATTGGCTGTGCAGATAATCCAGGGAGACCATGGTGTAGCTAAACCCAGCTCAGAGGCTCAGGGGGATCTTGTGCAGCCTCTCAAAAACTGCTGCTGGGTGTTTGCACATGGCTTGGGCATGAAGACAACCAGAATAACTGGCTACCTGTGCATGTTTTGATCTGTGGAGATCCACAGATGTCAGATGGAGTGTAAAAGAGTTGGGATAATGCTACTAACCCTCCCAATAAATGAGGAGGAAGCACTGTTTTTGCAGTGTGCTTTCCATTGGGTGCCCAAACAAAGTAGGGTCAACAAAAACTGGTCCCTCGTCTGGAAACCTCAGGGGGAAACCTGAGGGAATCGTTAGAGGGCAGCACTGGCTGAGGGGGATTTTCCATTTTTTTAGGAGCAGCTACGAATGGAGGTAGCAGAGAGGGTCCCTGCTGAGATGAGGACTCCTCAGCAAGCACAGGGAAAGTTCTCAGGCTCTTTTTTGCTCATCTGGCGTGCTCCTTCAGATGCATGTCCAAGATGGTCAGATGTAGGTGAACACCTTTCATTCGGGCTCAGCTTCCTGGGGAGCTGTGTGCTATTGGTGAATCTGTGTTGTCTAAACTTATGCCTGGGTTTCCCTTCAGGGCACGCTCTGATAAGGTCTCTCACGTGATTTTATGAAAATATCTGCCCGTTAACGCAGGCAGAAAAGCCACCAGCTTTGGGGTAAGGCTCACAAGTTCTCTCTGCTCCCACTAGCGAGAGGGCCATGTGCCAGTGTGACCAGTGAGCTTCAGGGACTCCACGTGTACTGGGGACATGTGCCCATCTCTCCCAGGGGTTTACTCCCTGCGCAGCCCATGCCAGGCAGGCGCAATCCTAGAGCCGATCGGACTCCAAATGCAGAGCCACCCTGGTCAATTACCCGCTGTCTCACCCCTGTGTGCTTGGTGTTGTTGCAGGAGCGTGGCCTGCACCGTGGTGGAGATGTTAACGGAGAAGCCGCCGTGGGCCGAGTTCGAAGCCATGGCAGCTATTTTTAAAATTGCCACCCAGCCCACCAACCCCCAGCTCCCCGACGGCGTCTCGAACTCCTGCCGCAACTTCCTCAAGCAGATCTTCGTGGAGGAGAAGCGGAGGCCGACGGCCGAGGACCTGCTGAGACACCCCTTTGTCAACTGCGGGCTCTGAGCCCCTGGCAGCGGGGATGGGGAAACGCCAGCGGGAGGTGGGGGGTGGCCGCCAGACCCCATGCCTTTTGGGCTCTGGGGTTCAGACCTCCGTCCCAGGCCATCCTGGTGGTGGCCCGTCTGGGTCCCTTCTTGCTGGGCACCGGCTCGGCACCCGCCGCCTCGTCGGATTTCCAAGCTGCGCTCTGGATCTTCGGCACTGGGAATTTGGAGCGATGGCTTTCCTGGACTGGGCGGGTGCTGGCCTCGGACCAAGTGACCTTCTTGCCACCAGCGATGTCTGGGTCGTCCCCTCCTCTAGCCGTGTTACTTATCTCTTGGGGGAAAGGGCTCTGTCTACACCCAGCATGACAGCGACACCGGCAGCATCCCTGGGAGCAGTGGAGGAATAAGATGCTCAGTGGCCATCACCGCCGTTTGGAAGGGGAACAGACACAGCCTTCAGCCGAGCCAGAGGGAGATGATCCTCAGACCACAGAGTCAGGGGGGACCCGGGTGTCCCCGTTCACAAGGGGACCGAACCCTCCTGGAGGCCGCTGGACCAGCCGGTGTCTCCAGCGGGGCGGCGTTTAATTCTGTTCTGTGCCTTAAAGCGGTTACAATCGAGGAGCGATGCTCAGCTTGGCACAAAGCATGGAGTGGGGCGCAGCGACGCAGCAGCCATGTTGGCTTTGCCTTTGTGTGTGCATGCGTGTGTACGTGTGTGTGAGTCGTGGAAGAAGGGGTCTTCTCGAGGCGTGGGAGGTCTCTGCGGGGTACGCGCACGGACGGATGCCTGGGACCTCTGACATGGGCCGTGCAGATGTTGAAATGGTGTTGATGCCAGTGGTGGACAGAACCCTGGGAACCACCAGGGTTCAGGTGGGAGCTGGAGAGGGTCTTGGTGGGGGTGGCTCTCTGCTCGTAGCCATCGCCCTGCTGACCCCTGCCAACGTGGCCAGAGGGTGCCAACGTGTTTTGAAGTGGAGCTGCAAGGAGGAGCCTGGTGGGTCTTCATAAAACCCAAGTGGGTGGCTAAAATTAGGCAGAGAGGACCGGCACCTGCAGATGGGATTGGGTGTCTTCTCCTTGTGGGACTAGCCATGGGGTTGCGGGGGTGGGGGATGTCATCTCCCCGGTAGTGCCAGGGAAGAAGGTGCAGGACCATGAATCCTCAGACCAGAAGAGCGGAGCTGCCTCAGTCAAGGGCATCTGGAAACAGGTTTACTCCCACAAGGTATTTCAAGTTGTAGAAGACAGTAGGCAAGTTGAAAGCAGAGTTGGGCAACAGCACCTTTGACCAACCGGAAAACCTGGGCATGGAGCAACCAGAGTGTCTGGAAGCTAATTAATTAACCAGATCTTGGTTATGTGGGGCAAATTAATTGCACCGTCCCACCTTCCCCTTCCCTGCTGCATTAGCCATTTCCACCCATCTCAGTAAAGGGTTAAACAGCCCAGTTAAGTGGGGCACCTCCAGCTTCAGGCCAGTGGGTCAAACACAGCTTTATTTTAATATTATTTTTTTAAATTTGAAATGGCAAAATGTTGCTGAAGGGGAAATTGAGAAATTTGATTGTTTGTGTGTGACTTCACACATCCTTGAAGAGTTCTGCGTGGAAGAGGTGAAGATGTTTCAGCGCGAGTGCGGCCATGGGAGCATTTCCTTGGCCACAGCTCGCAAAAGAGATGCAAAAATTTGAGTTATTTCAATTTAAAGGAAACCAAGGACTGGTAGCATTATGGCAAATGAAAAGAAATAGCTAAAAGGGTTCCCTGAGGCCGGTTCCTCCCCAGGCTGGGCTGTGGCCAAGCGGGGGGTTTGTGACCACAGTGGTGACGGGCAGCTCTGCTCTGGGGGGGTGGAAATTGTCCCCTTCCTCTGGGGGGGAAATAAAGAATTTTATTGTGTGAATAGGACGAAATCCATCCGTCTGTTCAGTAATATGGGATGGGTGGAAAAAAACCCAAGAAAACAAATATAATTTGTGTTGGCTGGGAAGGATTTTGCCATAAAAATATGTTTTCACCAAAGAAAAAAAAAAACCCAAACAACAAAACCCAACCCCCTGTTTGTGCTGTTTTCTCCTTTGTCATTGAATCTGTTTGGTTTTGATTCTTTTCAGCCCTTGGGTGGTGGGTGGGTGTATTCCTTCTTCCCAAAGCCTTGAGGGTAAAACGGGGTTCCTGGCTACCCCAAAACGCTCCCGGGGTCCTCAAACCAACCCAAAACCTCCTGTGGATGGGTGTGTGTGTGTGTGTGTCTGGATGTGTGTGTGTCTGGACACGTGTGCACACGTGTGTGTTTGTGTGCGCAACTCACTCCTCAGGTGCCTTTGCCTTTTTATTTTTTAAAACCCTTGCAGTGTTCTGATGTACAGAATGGAACTAAGAAAAGAGAATGTAATATTATGCCATGTAAAGTTGGGATTTTTTGTTTGTTTTGATGTTTGGTTTGGTGGTGGTGTCTTTTTTTAAAATTTTATTTTATTTTGGTGACATTGGGCCCGGTGCCTTTCCCTGCGCGTGGCATCACCCTGTGTCTGTGGAGAAATGATTTTCTCCGGGGGGGGGAGGGTGGAGGCGGAGGCAGGAGCGGGACATCTCCCATCCCCTGCACACCAGTACAGACTGGTCCCAGTAGGCAGCGGCTGTTGCAGGGGCGAGGGGGTGACAGGGCAGGGATGGGGCTGGTGGTTCCTGGGGTTTGCTGGAAGGAGTGGATCTGTGCAGGTCCCACACCCTGCGGCTCTGCCCGTCCCTCTCTCCTGGTGGCCACTGCCATCAGCTGCTCCAGACGCGTGGGGGGTTAGGTTTGGGTTGGTCGGTTTTTTTTTTTGTTTTTTTTTTTTTAAGTTTCATTTAATTTTAATTTCATTTTGTTTATTTTAAAGTTTCTTAAAGGAAAATTTTTCTTCTTTAGTATTCTTATTTCAATTTCTTCTTTACTTTTTCATATTTCTATTTCTTCTTTACCTTATTTCTCTTCGGAATTGGAATCATGGAATTGTCAGTTGGAAGGGACCTCTAGAGATCTCTTAGTCCAACTTCCCTGCTAAAGCAGGAACGCCTAGAGCACATCACTCAGGTCCTGCACTCAGGACTTTCTTTAACCTTTTCTTATTTCTCTTTGTTCTTTACATTCTCTCTTTCTTCTTTACTTTTTCTTATTTCTCCCTTTGCTTTTCCTCTCTTTATTTTTTCTTTTTTCTCCTCTCTTCTCTTTCCTTCTCCCTTTTTCTTTTTTCTTCCCTTCTCCCTTTTTCTTTTTTCTTCCCTTCTCCCTTTTTCTTTTTTCTTCCC
>JAOTQQ010000012.1:4683299-4720754 GCA_026546715.1 Gallinago undulata | reverse complement strand
AGTGAGGGTGACAGAGCCCTGGAACCGGCTGCCGAGAGAGGTCGTGGAGTCCCTTCTCTGGAGATCTTCAAGCCCTGCGTGGATGCTGTTCTGAGTGATGTGCTCTGGGCAACCCTGCTTTAGCAGGGGAGTTGGGCTAGATGATCTCTAGAGGTCCCCTCCAACTCAGTCAAATCCATGTCAGCCTGTCATTGCTGTGGCCATGTGCTCACCTAGAGTTTTATCTTTCAGTGTCGAAATACCCTTCAGTCTTTAATCCCCCTGCCAATAATTCACATTTGATCTAAGGAAACTTGAAAGTGACACAGTACCATGGACTCTGTTTTATGGTCGTTAGACATTAATTTACATAAATGTGCATACAAATGTAGGTACCCCACAGGGAGCCATGGTTACCCTCGTATTGTCATTAGTGGAGTAGAACTAGAATTCATAAAGGGAGTGTTTAAGTTGATTATTCTCTTTGATGTAGTTGTAAGGCAAAAATACCTCCTTGTAAATCCTGATTTTCTGAACCGTAGGTCTGACTCTGAATGACATTGATATATATGAAATTAATGAAGCCTTTGCAAGCCAGGTGAGCGACCCTCCTGTTTGCATTGGTAACAGTGTATTTCAGCTTTGTATTCCTTGGTAACAGTGTATTTCAGCTTTGTCTCCAAATTTAAGCTTTAGACTTGTTCTGCATATTACATCTTCAGGCAATGTTAATAACATGCACAGACTATTTTCTCTTTCTGTCAAATAAAAATCAGCAGGGCATTGCTTATATAGCTTAATATTGGGGGGAAAAAAAAAACCTCAGAAAAATATGTCCACTGAATAAGAATTTAATCTTTACTATCGTATCCTTGTACCAACTTGCAAAACTTCTGTTTCACAAGGGCTGTAATTTGTTACTGGGAGGTGTCAGTGTGTTGCACTCACTACTGTGGAGGTCCTTGGTGAAAGGTAGAAACTTCAGTGTCTTTCACAAACCCGTGAGCTGCCCATCAGATGGCAGGTTCAGTTCCCTTCCCATGCTCTGGATTTGCCATGTGGATCTGCTCCTTTCCACTGGGAAATGTGCTCCTGCTGGAGTCCAGCCTCCAAGTACTGTTTAATCCTTTAAGAACAGCCAACACAACGATGTGGAGTTTTGTGTAATAACAAACATAGTCTGAGCTAAATTCATTTTGAGCACAAATCTTTTGAAGCCCCTAGAGCTGTCTGGGATGATTTGCTGCCCCTCTTTATTAGCGGATGAGCTCCAGTCTTCTCTCTGCTCCTCTTAGCTCTGTTGCAGGAGAGTTGAGAGCTAACCGGAGTGAGAGCATCTGCATGAAACCATTCCCTCTCTCTTTCTAGGCCGTCTACTGTGTTGAAAAGCTGGGCATTCCCATGGAGAAGGTCAACCCTTTGGGAGGAGCAATAGCACTGGGGCACCCACTGGGCTGTACTGGTGCTCGTCAGGTTGTCACTTTGCTCAATGAACTGAAGCGCAGAGGGAGAAGGTGAGCACTGAGGAACAGTATTAGCCTTAATGCCTTGAGGAATTTAGGCTGAAAGTAACCACCACGTTGGGCTGAGCTTTCTCCATCCCTGTGCTAGCTGTGAACATGAGTTCCTGATGGTTCTCTTTACAGAGAGCTGTGTAATGTCTTGCTGCCCATCAGTGGAGTCTCTCTGGGTCTGTGGTGGTGCAGTAGACACCTGGAGTAGACACCTTTACCATGCAGTGTGAGAGCAGCAATTCAGCAGCCAGAGCTGATGGCTCTGCAAAGCTGCGCTGCAACACTTTGGTCCCAGCCCTCCTACTAGCTCCTGGTGCACTGCTCCTGTCCAGAAAGCAGGCAGAGAAACGTGTCCCCACGTGCTCTGCAAATACCTTCCAGGGCACCAGCACCTGCTGCAGGGTCAGAACCTCTTGGTGACGCACAGGACAGCAGTGGGAGCTCAGATTTATTCTTCCCCCCCCCCCCCCCTCCCCAAGATGATCTAAACCTGATCTGTCTTTTCCTGAATTCCATGTGTTCTTTTGTTTCAGGGCGTACGGGGTCGTATCCATGTGCATCGGAACGGGCATGGGCGCTGCGGCCGTCTTCGAGTACCCAGGGAACTAAACCCCAGCAGCTTTCACGAAGTGATAGCAAATGATTTGCACTGTGAAATCAACCCCATTTAGGGATTCATTACTAGATCTACAAATTGTAGGTACAAATTGGGAAGCAGAATAAATAGTACAGATTGATAAAGCAGGTAAGAAAATGCATAACAGGCATTTGCTTCAGGGTCAAAAAGCATCCTCATAGGAAAGAGAAATAAGCTCAGCTGAAGTTCAACCGCAGGCCCTTCTGTGGTGATGATGAATGAATATTTCTAATCTAATTGATCCCTTTATTCTGTGACTGTTCTCAGCAAGAAGTAGTTCATGGTACAGTATTTTTGTATGACCAATTGTCTATAAAGAGGTTGCTCAAAGTGAAATCAACAGTACACGTGAAAGAACTTTTCCAGAATTTGCTTAAAAGATTTCACCATCTCGTAGGAGCTCTCGAAGAGCTAGTTCTGAAGGGTGTGCAAAGACTAAACACCTTTACAACTCTCTCTGTCCCATCCAAGCTGTAAAGCGGCTGTGTCTTAACTTGTCCCTGTGCTGGGGGATGTGCTGTAACTTTCTACTTCAACCCAAGCTGCTCAGAAGCCTCCAGTGGGGGAGTGTGGAAGGACTAGAAAGTAATTTACTCAGGAGCAAACAAACCATTGAGGTGCCTGAAGAGAAAGGTTTTGATGATTTACAGAAGCCAGGAATTTCACTGTGGCCATTCCACCTTTTATAACGCATTTCTAATTATCCGCTTGTGTGACTTTAACTTAGAAGAACAAGCTTATGCTTAATAATCTTTACTTACCTGACAAAAATCAGATTTCAGCATTATTTGTACTGCCAGCACTACATGAACAGCAGCAAAATGTATGTTCCATCCTGTTACGTTGTCCCTTATCTGTTCTTCCTCTTATGAGGAATCGTCAGATCACTGAAGTTCAGAGCTAATGGCTTGAAAAATAAATGTGCTTATCAATCATCATTACCATCAAATGTACTCGGCATCCTTGACATGTTAGAAGAGTTTAAATGTGTAACATGGACTGAAGTCCTTTGTGCTGGCTCTTGCTTTTGCACTTAATAATACAAATTGGGTTTTTGCAATATATTTATATTCTTTTGATGATGATTGTTAGCTGAAGGTTGTCATTAGCTGGAGAGAGATTTTATACTCCCACATTCCTGTAGCCTGGCTCACTCAGTAATTGCAGCTGCTGTATCTTAGAGCAAAAAAAGATTCAATTACTTCGAGGGGGGCAGAGGGGCGTTGGCATCTTTTGGAGGGTCCTTTTTTCACAGTGAGGTTCCTGTGTATAAACTGAGCCCAGAAAGCAGCTACGGCACAACTTTTGTTCTCGGGTGAGGATTGAAGCCCCCTCCTCTCCACACGTTGCCTTTAACAAAACCCTTTTGTGTGATGGGAGTGGAAAACTGAACAGGCTCAGAAGTGGGAATTTCAGTGACCTTTAGCTAAAGCAATACTAAAAACATTTTAAGAGGAGTGTGAGTAAATGAGAACCATGTGGGGGGAAAGAATTAAAAGGCAGCAGGTTCCTCCCTCTGTAGCCGAAGGGGAAGTTCTCATACCCGAGCATGATGAAACATCCAGGCTGGGAATTTTCCAAGGAGTCCAGGGAAAGTTGGCTCTTCCCCTTTTCATCTCCAGCACCGAGAACACAGCCAGGGGAATGCTGGCCTGTGCATTAATTCTTGCTTTTATTATGTGTCAATGTCCATTTTAATGTCAAAGAAATAAACAAGGCAAAACTAAAGCTGCTTTTTAAGGTACGAAGGGACTTTAATTGTAGTTTGAGGCAGGCTGGACTGTGCAAAGGGCTTTGACCTCACTGTTACCAGCAGCTGCTTTTCAATTTAGAACTGACTGTTTTGCAGAGCCCAGTTACCAGCCTCTGGGTAAGGGTGAGCTTATCACGGCAATGAAAGTTAATAGCACAGAATAAGATTATAACTATTTTCTTTAAAGTATGAGGGGTTTTTTCCTCATAATTTAAAATTTCATTCTGCTAAAATTCCAATCCATATTAAAACAACTAAAGTAGATGAAAATACAGGCTGGACTGATGGCACATCTGCATCCACCACGTTACCTTGCCCTGTCCCATGTTGTCTTGCTTAAATTAAATACAGGTCTTCATACTTTCCATCGTACGTTCCCTGTCCCCTGAGCTGTAGTTTGCATGGCTTCTCTCCCAGCATTCCGGTGACAGTCACCATCGTTTCATATTCAATGTTGCTCCTAAAATGCAGAGAAAAGACGGACAGTTCAGTTACAGCTTGATGCAATTCTGTGGTTAAGGATGAGATGAGGAAAAAGGGGAGAATGGTGCCCTAAGACATCAATCACTCCAAGTCATGAGCACTGGGCTCTAACATCAGTGTTGAGCCTGTGGGTGACAATCTTACTTCATGGTGTCACCTTCCACATTCTCATAGAGGATGCGTGAAAAGAACAGTCCAGTCTGTACCCAAAGGAAAGACTGGATTATTAACTTTGTGTTTGAAAGAAGAACTCGAGTGTCTTCCTACTTGTGAAATTCCATTTTAGTTAAATAAATAAAACGAAGCTCTGCTGGGGGCGAGTGTCTGGGAGCCTGCACTACCCTGAGGTGAAAACACATCCCTGTGACAGATGGAGTTTGAAATGGAAAAGTTTCTGTCAACTCCCCTAAGAGAAGGGGCAGTCACCGGAGTGCAAGTGGTAAATGAATATCAGAAAGCTTGCAGCAAGTGTCATCCCTTGTGCCAAGCAGAATTCTTCCAGTGTAACTCGCCTAAGGCTAATGGTACCCGGCGCTCCTGGGACTCTTCATCTGAAGGACTCATCTGCGACGGCTGTCGTAAAGCCCTGGGGCAAGAGCCTGTTCTGGCAGACAGCTTTCATTTTTTTCCTTCTCATACAAAATTCCCCTGCAGGAAAACCACTGATTTAGGGTCCTGAATTATTAAAATCACCTCACACCTTGCATATCATTATTTACTAATGCCACGCTGAGACCTGCGCTCTGCTCTGCTGGGAATTCTTTGTCTGGAGCTGAAGAGCTGACCTGGCTGCTACACGGCAACATCGTTATTTTCTGGTACTTTCAGGTACACCAATTAGTGTATCTGTCAGCCAAAAAAAAAAAAAAAAAGCTCTTTGAGCATGTTCACAAGCACTCCAGGCAGTCGGGATCCTGGGGAGGTCTCTGGTCCACCACATCCCTCTGAGCGGGGAGAACTGCTCCAGGCCTTGTCCCACTGGGGTGTGAGTGGCTGCAACCATTGAGGTCTTGAGGCATGTTGTGAAGTTGGACAGTGACAGCTGTGACAGCTGTAGTTTGACCCTTCCTTGTCAGCAGTGTTCACTGAAATCACTGGGATGGACTTGTCTAACTTTTTGCCACCATGTGATAACTTCCAAGAAAATACTTCATAATGGAAGCTGAATTTTCCTACAAGAGTTGCATCTCCCTAATTAGAGCAAAGACATTAAAGGCTTTGGGTCATTGCCTCTTCCATTCACAACTAATGTCTAGCCTTGACAAAAGGTTATGATAAGATGTCCATGAACATAATTAGGACCATATTAGATGTTTATAGGACAAAAAGTAATTTTCATATATTTTCTTCTCTTCTTTGCTGTCAGCTGAGCCTGGAGCTCACATTATCTTTGTGGTGTAAAAAACATTTGGACTAGAAAAAAAAAAGTCAATGTATTTTTGTTTTGTCTCATCAAACATCAACATGACTCTTGCGCTGAGCATTGCACCACATTATGCAAGGGTAAAACAAATTCTGTCACTGCACTGGAATAATGTTTTACTCCATTTGCTTCCTCAAGAGGAAATTTGAATGCACATAGGGACATACAGGACTTCAAACAGTTGCTTTTAGAGAGAAGCCATGTAAACAATAATGAAAGATCCCCAAGATTGTGCTTTCCTGCATGACAAATAGTTGTTTTGCTGGAATTCTTGACTAGTCCGGCCACATTTCTCCCTGTGTCCTAATGAAGTGCTGGATGCAGAAAGGCCTCAACTGTTGTACGAGTGTCTGGATCACAGGCCAGAGATGTGCCCTCTGTTGAAGACATTGCCCCAAAGAAAGGGACTTTAAGCAGTGGTACATGGTCAGTGTTGTCACGCTAACTGTAGGAACAGCATGATTTTGAGTGGATAAATCTAAAGTCTGGCATTCTGGGTACCAATTTCAAAAGAAATCCTGTACAAGGGAGCAGTGTAGGGAACATGGTTATATGGAAAAATGTACCAGCTGGAAGCCCAGGACTGGCAAGTGTTAGAAGCAAAGTGAGCAGCCGGGTAACACAAGGGACTGCTCGTACCATAAGTCTGGGCTTAGGGAATAACAGCACGATTTCAGTTCTGTCAACTGTACCTTGCAGTAAAGCTGATCTGCAAAATCTCTTTGGTAGGTAGGTCCCCTTCTCGCGCCTCCAAAATGCCATTAGCAGGAGAGACAGAAAACACTTCCAGATCATTATGTCTTTCCTCTTCATCTGCAGTGAAGGGGGAAATATTAAAAAAAGCAATATAAGATACTTTGTATAAGTTTGTACAACATGTAGAGCTCAATACCACGCCTCCTTGTTACCAGCTATAAATCGTGTCTCACATTCTCGGAGGCTTTCTGTGCACGTGGTCGGTTCCTCTTTCCCTCCTCTAATCAAGGGGGATGATCAGTGTCCTCCTCATCTAATTAGATTTCAGAGCAAAGAAGATCAGGGCCTTACTATCTGTTGTTAATGTCATGAAGCACGAGCTCAAAACTCATAAGGAGCTACAGCTTTTAGGATTTTATTATAAATGAACAAAGCACATCCACTACCTATGAGGGTTGTGAGTCAATCTTCTGGTTAAACCTGGAGTAACTGCTAAAATCGGTAGAGATACACTGATGTAAAAAAAAAAAAAAAAAGAAAAAAAAAAGCCCACATAAGTAAGAAGAGAAGCAGACCTTATGTTTGTGGCCAACGTGATCATATATTGGCTATATATTGAGTGAGCATGTGCACTCTTACTACAGAAAAACACTGAATAGTGAAACAAGGAAATCCAACTGCAAACCCAGAATACCCAGCAAAGCAGTCCAGTAACTTCTGCAGCCACTCCTGTTCCACAGGAAGACGTGTTCAGTCTTGGTCTGTGCAACAAAGCAGGTCTTGAAATCCAGCGTGTCGCAAGAGAGCTCCAGAACAGGAACAGTGAGGTATGCAGTCACTGGGACCAGCTGCAAAACACAGGAAAGGGAAAGGAGAAGAAAACCCACCTTATTTTTGTAGTTTTAATAATACCTGCTACAGTTGGATCATTCTGACCTCAAGCACTTAGTTGTTCCATGCTCTTTTGTGAAGCAGTGAATTCTCCATTCTACAGCTTTGAGTGAATTAACTTGTTGCTTGTTTTACTGTTTTGGGATAGGTTTTCAAACCAGACGCTGTAGTCTTAATGAAGTAACACTGAGTGACCGTTCTGATTTGTTATTAGGGTTTTCTGTGGAGATGCAGACATTACAGCATCTCCTCGTCCCTTAGGACTGTATATGGCCCACTGTGAGTCATTCAGTTTGTGCAGATTGCCCAAGGTTATTATTCAAGTGACCATATCTTGGATATGGTGCTCAGATCTTGCACCTCAGAAATAACTGGTACGGAGAAAAAAAAAAAAAAAAAGCCTGCAGTACTGGAACTCCTGAAGATGTGGGGGGTTTACAGCTTTCCATGTGGAAGAGATCAGTCTCTAAACATGCGTGGCCTGTGACCACACCATGCGAGTTAGACAGACTCGGGAACTGCAGGAGGCAACGCCTGGTGACTCAGTGGCTGGCACCTTTGCTGAGACAGTCCTGACCCCGTGTCTCAGAAGGATGTGGAGAGTCACGCTGCCCACTGGGCCACCCTTTGACTCAGCTGTATCATCCAGGCTGAGCAAAGGGCTGGGGTGCTGCCCCAAACCCCCTCTGTCCAGCTGAGGTCACCTCCAGTCTCAACAAAGAGCCACCATCTGCAAATCCGTGGCCGTTTACTTCAACTGGATGAACAATGTACTGCAGAGGTGGCTGCGTTGCACAGCCGAGGAACTCCTAAGGCACATCCATTCGGAGTCAGAGGTGCTGATAGAACACAGACCTTTCTCAGGGCCCAGAGATCTCATTCTGAGCTTACCTGGGTAGTGCAGTTACTATATTCGATGACCAGATTTTGATTAAATCTCAACTTTCTCTCTCCGTTCTCAGAGCGGAGCACTTGGAATCCAGGAAGCAGGTGGGTATCTGGCAGATGGTGATACGTAAGTAACTCCAGAGTGGTGTGGAATGACACTTTCACCTGTGGGAAGAGGAATTCGGATGACCATCGCATAGGAAGACAGTGTGTGCAGGAAATCCAAAGTAAACACTGCTCAAAGGCCCGGGCACACATTTTCCCACTGGAACCCAAAGGTGTCATGCCAGCATCCAAATTCCCACTGGAACAAAGCCTTATAATTAAAGAAAACACACAGCTATTTCCTATGAATCCCGTACACAGAGATGGAGCGTAAAGATGAAGAGCTGATCTCTGAACCACAGGGGAGAAACAAGTCTCTATCGAGACAAAGGCTCTAAATTCCCAAGGTTACAAACACCATATTCCCAAGGCTGTCTTAAAAAAATACAAGTTGTCTTTCTTCCCGCACACGCAGAATCAAGATGTGTGTGTCTTGTCAAAATGAACGCTGAAAAATGAGGACCACGCTTCAAAAATGCAAATGTTATTCATTCTTTGCACCCTAGCTAATTCCTGACTCCAGGATTTTGTTTCCTTCAATATCCAAAACAACCCAAATTTTCTCTGTTTGCACTGCCTGCATCTAATTTAAGGAAATGAGGGACTGCAGTCTTTGGAAGTCTTTCAATTTGCCCGGTACATATATGGCTGTAAATTTAGGTGAGCTCCGAAAACCTCAAGTTTTTCTGCAGGAGTTTGCATCTGGTCAGAGCTGATGAGACAAGCGCAAATATTCTGTACCCATCATACAGCAGGATAAATGGCAATAATTAGCATTTGCTAATATACCATTATTTCCCCTGAAATTGGGACATTTCTGTAGGGGTTGTGTTTTTCTTGTGGTTCATCTGGACCACACTAACATGCCAATTACTCAACTATCTATTCTGGCAGAGGATTATTATTTTTGAGCCTACCAGCATGTTTTGCTGCGGGTGAAGTACAAGTTGCAGTTGCTGTTCTTTTTCCTCCTCCTTGCTGTGGGATGTTTTGGTGTTCTTTTGGGGATCTGTGCTGGACAGGCTGAAGGGCGTAGACAGAAGGAGCCTGAAGTACAGAGGAACCTTAGTGCGATTGATGAGTTTCAAACTCTGAGTCATTACCGAATCTGTCAAAACCTGGTGGAGAAATGATTCAAAACTCGTCAGTTTTAACTCCCTTGAGAGGTTTGTGCTCATCTGTCTCTGGTCGTTCAGCACCATCAGGGATCTTGAAGGACTTCACCCCAAAGCAACCTTGTATTTTCTACTTGTGTTATTCAAAATGTCTTGAGTAAAAAAACAAAATACAAATAACGTAATAAAGTTTAAAACTCTCTGAATGTCAAGAATCATAGAAACTGACTGCATGGCTCTAACTGACTCAGGCCTTTATGTCCTGAAAATAAGTACTTATTTTTCTACTTACAAACTCCTCTACAAAGAGAAAGAAAGATGTATAAAATGGGCGTTGTCTGAGCTCAGCTTCACTTATTCCTGGCTAAGTACTTGCAGTCCTTTTGTTTTACGTATCTCAATATGTACGAGATAGAAAAATGGCAACATGATGCTACTGGTGATAAAGATGGGTTTTAAAAAAACCCCGTGCACACAGCTCTGAATTCTTACAGTAGCACAAACCAGCTGAACACATCGGGTCAGGAAATACTTACTCTTAACAGAGGCTGATCTGGTATGAGATCACTTGCTGTCGAATAGAACACCATTCCTCCGTCATGATCCATGTCTACTTCTAACCTGAGTGTAAAGAAGGGGAGGGTGAGAGCCCTTCCCCGCGGGCTGATTCAGGCTGTGCGCGCAGCAGCCCTGCCTGCGGGGTACTCACAGAGCGTGCCTGACGAAAGCCTCCACCTCTATCCGTAAGGGGGGAGCTGCGTAGCCCTGTCCACGATGCACTTTGTTAGGCACTGCCTTTGCAAGCTGACAACAAAATGAAAAGAGAAATGATATATAAAAGGATAGCACTAAAACCTGAAACCCTACTTTTAGCCCGAGAGGCTGCTTGGCCAAAAAGGGATTCTGCTTGACAATTTGTTTGTTTGTAAGAGACGATGGCAACACGGAAGGAACAGCAAAAGCGAAGCAGTAGATGAACTCTGAAGGGCTGTGGTTAATACGGACCCAGGTGTTTCTTCCTCCAGGAACATTAGGGAAGTTTTTATTAAATACTCCATTATCATTCATTCATTATACTTTGTACCTTTGCAATGATTTATGTCAGAGAATTGCAGAGTGATTCATAAAACACTATTCAAGCCTCATATTAGCTGCACTTGCAGTTGCTGAAGAGGAAGTTTCCCAGAGGAGAGACAGGCTGTCCAAATTCACACCGGAAGGCGGATGCAGAGCCAGGAACAGAACTCAGCAGTCCCGAGTCTCCGTCCCATTGTTAGCTGTTGTTATCAATAAAACCTGATGTTGTGACAGCGTTTCAAACCCTGGGCTTTTGTCTGGGCTCTGCTGTACCAGACAATGTCAGACGACGGTGGCATTCCCAGCCCAGAATGCTTCCCAGCTAAAAGACAGATCCATCAAATGAACAACCCTCGTTAAGGAAGGACATACAGGGTAGCAGGAACAGGACTGTTTACACAGCCTGCCCAGGTACACAGCAGCCTGCCCATAAATTACAGGAAGGGAAACGATTATTTTGTAATGATCTTAAACTTGCTGTGGCAGTCAGTTACCTCATCATCCAGGCTCATGAAACCCAGCAGAAACCCTTCACACTGCACTTCAGGCACGGCTTCTGGCAGGACGCTGGGGGTGAAGGAGATGCAAACGAAGATGCTGCCACCTCCTGGAACCACCTACAGCCGAGAGACAACCGTTTGAGCAGTGCAGGGAGCTGCCTAGGGTTGCACAAATGTCCTCAGCTCTCAGTTGCTAAAACCGAGTTGCACAAGCAGCATGAAATCTCCCGGGGATGGGCTACGCTCACGCCTGCGCTAAAATGACAACATATGACCACAGAACTGGCCTCATTATTTCAGCTGCAAATATCAGCGTAGCCACACTTCGGCATCAACAGAGGGTAAGCTCAGCCACAGCCCAACTCCCTCAGTACCCAAACAGAGGTACATACCTGTTTGTTTTTAAAAATACCCAGTTCTGGCCACTCTTGTTCCCTGGCTAACTCATACGATTCTTCCACAACTGACAGCACTCACAGATGCAAGAAATGTTTTTTTGAAGAGTTGCAGGTGTGAATTAAGAGTATTTTGCAGATAAGTTTACTCTTGGCTATTTATTTATTTACATAACAGCAGGGATTGTAATCAATTGCACTAGCCAGCTATAGTGGATTTTCTGCCATTTACAGGTTAAATAGATTCGGCTTTTTTTAGGTGAATTATGCACATTATGGTTAAATCCTGCTATTGCTGCAGAAGAAGCTTTGCTACCTCCCCGCAGAGCCAATTCACATCTAGCTGAGCTTGTAAGCTCAGGGGCCATGAGGTATGTACTGCTCTCAAGTTAGTGAGATGCAGATGCAAACTCCCTGATTTTGCGTGATCACAGGGTGAGACATTTGGTCTTGCCGGACCTAAGCTCTGTAGAAGCAGAACTAGCTCAGCTCTCCTTGAACTGTGCTCCTCTGCTCAGAGTGGTGAGGAGCATAAGAATGCTCTGCCTAAGGTCTAGTGGGGCCAGAGCAGAGCTGATAAGCTCTAAAGCTCTGTCCTGTCCTACCACACTGCAGTGTCTCCGCATCGTGGTCATAGAGAACTTAGTTGCTCAGCCATGGAGCTGTGCTGCACAACACCTGAGCCAGCAGACCTTCCTGGAGTCACAGCAGGAACACGGAGGACATTTCAGCCAAGGAACACCTGACTGGCTCCACAGGCATCACCTCCATTCCACATGAGCTGAACCTGCTGCTGGCTACACCCAACAGAGGCTGCCTCCACAAAATGGCATTTGCTTGTCTGAGCTCTCAGCCTCAGTCACACAGAGCTGCTTCATTGCTTTGAGATTTCTCTAATTATTTCTTTTACGTAATCTTTAGCTCATTCTTACTTGTACCGAAACCTTTTAGCACATAACTTAAGAATCAAAATTGACACACTGATGTTTTGGTCAGCCCTGTCACTCATCATTAGATCTTTCCAGTGCTGTCCTTGCTTTATCTTATTCCTATGGAATTGTGACTCTATGGCCCCTGTTTGCACCAGTTACTTTTGAAGTACTGTGGGTTACAACTGTTTATCCAGAAAGTTCTCTTCAGAGCACTCCTTTCCTGGCAGCCTCCTTTCCAACTCCACCACATCTACTTAGCAAACCTACCCTGGCTAAATAGTGTGCTTTCAAAGCTCCAGGCTGCATGCTTCCTGCCTAATGCCACGCATTTCACCAGGGCAACCCAAGTGAGAAGACCAGAGATGCCGCTCTAGAGAGCCAAATACAACTGAACACTGAATCCCAGTCATCAGTGAACTGCTCAAACGTAGGTAAGATGCTTTCTTTTTTCTGCTGACTTCACAAACTCCTCTTATGGTCATCTTCAACATCGCAAAGCCTCCCAGCCAACTGTTTCACTCTTTAGTAGTCTCTACCCTAAGCCAAAGCTACATCCTCTTGCTCTGTCTCCTCTGCCCTGAAGAAAATAGGCTAAATCTAAGCACAAAGAAAAGGTAAAAGCTTAAAAGCTTACTATCTGTCTCGGAGTAATGGAGTAAGGGTTGTCTGCAGGAACCCCTTCATGAGGTCGCAGAAGTACAGAGACGATTTTCTGTGTTGTAGGTTCTTGAGTGATGATTTCCTCCTCTTCGCTGTCGGAGCCTGAAGACTGCAGGGACACAAGGGCGGGGGGAAATGGTTATAACGGTTACACAGCAAAGGAGGAATGCGAGTGAAGCGAACAGGGAACTGCTGCACTGCTCAGTAACTGTGGCCAGCTTTGGTTGCTTTTTTTCTGGCATGAAAATATGACATGTGGATGTGTCCGGTACATTAATTTTTTTTCATGCATAGGTTTGCTCTCCTGAAACTGCTCCTGAAGCCCTTGGGAAAAGCGCATTCTTGGGTCTCATTCTGCCAAGAGAAGCACTCAACTGTAGCATCCTTGACCCATTGTACAAACCAGCACTCTAGGGCAATAACTTCCCCTTGTTGCACAAGAAAGTTTAGAGGTGTATTCAAAACAACTATGCCTTCCGAGCTGAAACAGAGAAAAGGTGATTTTAATATCTTTTCTCTAAAGCTTTTGACAGAGAAATATACATATCCCGTGTGGTACCTTCTCCTTGTCAGTCCCAGCTCTCCAAGATGGTAAATCGCCATATTATAACCAAAATTCATGTGTAATAGGTGTTACCATATTCTAACAGAGTAACCAATCTAAGTTTGCTATTGGGATAAATACCTCCTAAACATTAGCTGCAATTTGAACTTCATAGGAAATTGTGCTCCCTGACTGCAGCACACATGGACACCACAAAGCACCCATGAGAAAAGTAGACTCAAATAGAGAAGTTTTAGTTATCTTAACACTTTTAATGTAAAAATGCCATTAGTTTGTCAATGACAGTATTTTCAAAAGTATCTGATCAGCTTCTTTCAGAAAAGGAGAAACAGAAGAGCTTATACCTCCTTCTGGAAACTGATTGCTGATACCAATATCATCTACCCCTGCACTACTACTTTGAATGTGAGAGGAACTGACATTTCTTTTAACAATCTCTCTCTCAGTTACGAGTTATATCGTGTGTTATTGTTTTGAACCTTTCCTGCCAAGAAACCCATCATGTATCTCAGCAGCAGGATAAAAAACAGACTAACAGCTGACCTCATCTGGGGTTTGCGAAGCTGGATAAATGCTTCCATGGGGAATGGCAGTTTGATCCAACTTTAACATGATCTCTGACTCTGAGCTGCTACCAACTGATTCAGTCTCATTTTCATCCATATCTTTACAAGGAAAAGGGTCTCCAAAGAACATCAACAGGTCCACCAGTGTTTTATCATCTTCCTCTAGGTTGTAGATTTCCCAGTCCAGACGGATGTCTGAATTAAAAAGAAGAAAGGACAACTACTTGCGGCCATTGAGAGGACTCACACCCTAGTTGGTACCAGAGAACCAGAATATCAAGTAATAAATTTGTTTCTAGAAATTGATTTTGTATTAATGCACATCTCAAGCTTTACATGTCTGTGGTAAACTAAAATGATTTAAGACCATGCCCTTATTATAACTTGTCTCCTTTCTAGGGCCTATACTTTTCTTAATATTACTATTATTAACATTAAAATTGTGATTCTTAAACAACTGTGTTTGGTGGCGTTCAATTAAAAAAAAAAAAAAAAGAAGTGATTGATCTTTTCTCTCAAGAGCTTAAAATATCACTCAACAGATAAAAAGACTAAGTAAGGAAGAGCCAGATACTGTCCCTAAGAAGCAGGTGGCGTATCTATTTGACTGGGGCTAATGCTGCGAGAGATGCACAAAACCAGGGTGGAAAACCCTGAATATTCTCATCATTTTGATAAATGAAAACCCAGACATTAGGTCAGGATGTGCTGTTTCGTAGTAACAACTCGTTGAGTTGATTACATATATTCTAGTATATAGTATACTGTCTGGAGCTCACGGGCTTTGCCGTTGCAGAAAGCAAACTAATATTCATGGCAGTAAATCCATAATGATGAAGGTTAGTGTGCACATACAGACCTGACAATATGTATTACTGTTCTGTACTAACCACGTATCTAAACAGCTTAGATACCCTCATCTATACTGTTATTATTTTTACAGAGACCATCCTCATGAGGAAACAAGAACGTCAGTTAATTAACATGCTAATGGATTCTTTTTTTCTTATTATAAGGAATGCAATGCGAGCGTTGATGTTTGCTGTACAAAAGTCAGTCTCACCAAAGGGAGTGGGATTGTTGAGCCGGACCCTCCGGAAGACAGGACACCCTCCAGAGACGTGAGTGCCAAACCTGGGGGAGGAAAAATTTGCTGTCAGTACGTGCAGAAAAAAAGTGAACGTCTGAAATGATTTTTCATTAAAGACTTGGTTAAAAGGGGAAACATAACAGGCTGCCACTGCAGCCAGATAAGAGGGGCCATCAGGTAAAGCACAGCATATAGTGTGAAGTACAATATTGCTTCATTTAATCAGTCTCTTTTTTCTAGTTTCCTTAATTGTCTCAGGAGTTTCAGGGTAAATGTGTTAAGTCAGTTTTTGTGAAAGGCTCTGCCAGACACAGATTTCCAGATGCATAAGGTTTTTTTATGGTGGATAGCTAAATCCATTTTCTATGCCCCAATACAGAGCTGCTACTGCAAATGCCCTTGGCTGCAGTATGACACACAATGACAGCTTTAAACTGAAAGAGGGGAATTTTTGATCAGATATCAGGAAGAAATTCTTTACTGTGAGGTGTTGAAGCATTGGAACAGATTGCCCAGAGAAGCTGTGGATGCCCCATCCCTGGAGGGGTTCAAGACCAGGCTAGATGGGGCTTTGAACAACCTGGTCAGGGAAGGGGGTTGGAACTTAGGGACCTTTGAGGTCCCTTCCAACCCAAACCACTCTATGATTCAATTACTCTTTTCTAATTATGCTGACAGAGACAAACATATTGGTGTTACAGAAGCAGATGCTGTACCTTGACAGTATGTAATATTTCATTATATCCTAAAAGGATGGGAACAAGTGTGTATGTTAGCTACAGTCCAATGGTATTTAATTGTCTGGCTTCTTTTATAGTATTTTGGGCTATACCTGATTATGGCTTGCTCTGTTTGTGGTCCTGTCATCTGCAGGAAGATTGGACAGCCTTTCACGGTCATTTGCATAGGAATTAATTTAGGTTGTAAGTCTCCCACCTATTAAAAAGTGAATTTTTGCTATTAGAATCAAGATGAAACTTTAGTTCTCTGGGTTACAAAATTGTGCTTTGAAAATGGATTGGCTTTTCAAATATGTTTGAGTGGTTTCTTTTGACAGCAGCTAATTCATATACTAACGAAAGCTCTTCTCAGCAGGAGAATGCGATACCTCGTACATTCATGAGCTTCCCTGTGGCTTTTCCATACAACACAATATATTGTTTTCTTAGAGCAGAGCAGTGCACTGGCCAGCTACCAAACTGATTTTATAGATCAAAACTGCTCTAGTCATCACATGAAAACCTTCCAGGGGACAAATATCTAACCCCAAAACTAAACCCCGCAGTATAAGAGCAAACAATCGGTTCTCACATGCCATCAGAGGTAGCAGTATAGCAAGATCTGCACTGATTTTTTACAGAAGTCCTAACAAAAATGTATTTTTAACAGAAGGGAATCTGGAAAATGTAGTTGGTGTAAAATCTGCTGTAGCAATACTTCACTTGAAAGCAAAGCCCCACCTACCTCACAGACGAGATCATCCCGGTACTCTCCCCACATGTCGTTGTAAGCTGTTATTTCTATGATTAGCTGCTGGAAGGCTTTCAGGGTTCCCATGGAAGGCTGTATATGGAAAGCTACTCCCTTCCCATGAGACAGTAGCGCTGCTGCAAACTCTGAAGGAGCACAGCAAAGAAGCATTTCATGAATTTTGAGGAAACAGAACAAAGTTAGTCTTTCAAAGAATATACAGGACTATGTTTTTAGCTGGTCTTAATTAACCTAATCTCACTGGCTTCGAAAACACCTGGGATCATTTACACAACCTGCATCTGTATCACTTTACTCAAGTTCTCTTCTGCAGCAGGTCTTAATCTGTTTTTTTGAGAGTTAGTTCTTACAGAGATTATTTCATAGAGTGACTCCCTTCCAACAGCTGATCCTGGACTCTTTGGGATATGCAAGGCACTGAGTGGCCGCATGAAAACACACCCTCAATTTGAGAAAAAAAAGCTGGAATTTGTGCTAACTGGTTATCTTCCTATTAGCAGCTGCCTGTTTACCTCTGTGTACTCTTCAACACAAAGAATGAATTACAAAGAGCAAAGCCTTTCCACATTCTGAGTCACTTAGCCTTCTAAATCAAGAAGCTTGCATGGAATCTGTCAGAACAGCATTTTTCCAAATTTAAGTACTAATTCAACAGCTGAAAAGCTCTGTCTTTGTAACACATACCAAACACTATGGCAAGGTACCAGTATGTCCAAGTTTTATTTTGGATACAGGAGACACATCCATGCATTTTGCTCCTATTTCCTCCCTCCCTGGGTCTCGTGTGGCTCCAAATATTATTCTTTTTCAGTACAATGTATCAGAAATGATGGATGGGGCTGTGCTGTAGCTTTCCACAGTGGGGAGAGTATATAAAAGAGTTTGAGGGAGAAAACCCTGCTGCAATGGTGTCGGAAGACTGTGTAGGAGGGAAATAGCCAAATGTTATGCCTGTCATCCATACTGTATGCTACGAGTGATCCAGGGAGTGAATGAGCACCAGAACCACCCATATTTGGTTCAGACTGTTGCTTTCAAGAAAAAAAGAGAGGAAAGAGAATGAGAAAGAAGTGAAGAAGAGAGAAAGATTTATTGGGGGAAGAAAGAGATGGATTGCCTATGCAATGTGGGCTTTCAAACTCAAGAACAAACTGTGGAACTAAGGCATTTAACAGTGTAGACTTAGTCAGATACTCCAAGAATGAAGCGATGTGGCTGTCTGGCACACTCAACGCTGAGTATGGTAGTCAGTTGTCTTTTGCCTTCTCTCGACTGCAGGGATTAGCAGCTATTCTCATACCTGACTCTGCTCTTCTAGCTGCATGTTTTGAGACGGGCCCTT
The DNA here is from genome assembly GCA_026546715.1 of Gallinago undulata. Lineage (NCBI taxonomy): Eukaryota > Metazoa > Chordata > Aves > Charadriiformes > Scolopacidae > Gallinago > Gallinago undulata. Next base: position 4,702,652 of record JAOTQQ010000012.1, on the reverse strand, counting down.
TTCTTTTCACCAGGTGGCTTGAGGAGCTTGAAAAAAATAATAAAAAAAAAATCACAATGAAGTTTCTGTGAAATGAGCAGGACTTTCCTAAAGTAACGGCTCCTAAATCTGACTCCTACATTACCCGCCACTATAACTCAAAGAAGGACTGCCTACAGAGCATTTTTTGAAAGTAATGTCCTTAGGAGTCAATCAGCTTGAGAGCTGTAAGACTCTGTGTACAATCTAAGACACCAGAGCTTTGGTCGGTGCAAACCAGCTTATGTCCATTGGCAGCAATGGTGTTTTGCCACTTACACAAGCTAAATCTTCTGTCCTTGCACTGTAAGCAACTGTTTCTGCAGGAAACCTCAGCAGGATATTTCATTCATCAAATCATAAAATCACAATAGTTTAGGTTGGAAGGGACTTTACAGATCATCGAGTTCTAACCTCCCTGCTGTGGGCAGGGACACCTCCCACCAGACCAGGTTGCTCAAAGCCCCATCCAGTCTGGTCTTGAACACCTCCAGGGATGAAGCATCCACAACTTCACCAGACAACCTGTGCCAGCGTCTCACCACCCTTATACTGAAAAATTTCTTCCTAATATTTAATCTAAATCTTCCCATTTTCAGTTTAAAATTGTTATCCCTTATCCTGTTGCTACAATCCCTGATAAAGAGTCCTTCCCCATCTTTCCTGTAGCCCCCTTTAGGTGCTGGAAGGGGCTCTAAGGTCTTCCTGGAGCTTCCTCTTCTCCAGGCTGGACAACTTCAGCTTTCTCAGCCTGTTTGCACAGGAGAGGTGCTCTATGCCTCTGAGGTTACTCCTCTCGTTACCAAAGTCAGAGTAAGATCTTAAAAAACCACAAATCAGCAGAGCACTGCAGAAAGTATATCTCATGACAGAGGCAATAGCACTCCGTCCTGCTTTCAGATTTAACCCAGGCCTAAATTAGTATTTGAGTCATTATGCAGAAAAGCAAGACTTACGGGCAGATTCCTTGTTCTGGAGTAAGTGAAGAGCCCATAAAATAGTCAGCTTCTAGTTTGAATGGAGCACTGATTCCAGTGTGATTGGTAAGAATTAGCTGACGCTTGACAATGTCTTTAAATGCAATTTCGGATCCAAAGTCCAAAAGAAGATCACACGGGCTTTGTAGCATTTGTCTTTCATCACTGCCAGAAAAAGTTACATTACTATTAAAACATCAGTCTTACTTTCTTATACAACAGATAATTTCAGTAGATTTTAAAATGTGCAATATGCAATATGGTTGTGATGACCAGTGGAAGAGGACCATGCAGCCTATTATCTTTGGCATGTACTGATATTTTTTTCATTTTCATTTTTTTCACTCCTGTCCACAGAAGGATTTATTTTGGGTAGAATATTTATCATGTACAACACGCTGACCTACCAAATTATAGACATTTTTACTTATATAAAAATATGTGAAGACAAGCATATTCCAAAAGAGAATAATCATGCTACGTATCAGAAAAATAAAATAAATATCAGTCAGAAACACCGAATTAAAGAAAAGTATATTCATCTTTCTTTAATATCATGTCTCACAGTGCAATGACAAAACTTAATGATCCAAAAAACAGGATCACGTCTAAGAGTTGAATTTGCAAATTTTTGTCATTCCAGGACATAGCTGTTACTTACAAACAGATGAGGGCCTGACAAGCTCCCACACTTTGGTTACCAGGGAGAAAGGTAACTTTTCATGCTCTCTATACACGGAAGAATCAAGGCCACTGGCAGGTTACAAGAACCAGGAGCACAAGGGAGAACAGACACAACATGTGAACACGTGTTTCACTAATGTGCAATAACTTCACATCAATTTATTTTGCATGAATTAATGAATGCACAGTTGTTAATTGAATTTGTTTCATCTAAACAATGGTGGGAATGGAGTATTGCTCTTCTCCAGTCTTCTCTTGGGCTTATCAGGATGCTGAATTTGGGCAGGCTGTAAACCCAGTACCTTTTCTTCACACAGGCACCTTCAGTGAATTGTGCCAGCACATTTTACTGTCCTGCTGCCTACAGCAGGAGGAGGAATGAAGTTTACATGGATAAGTGTTTTTTTCCCCCCTCTATTGTATTTTTGTTTTGTGAAGAGGTAACTGTCCAGTTCAGGGGTAAACCCTTGATTTACCTGGCAACTCCACTGTCACAAGGTACCGAGTAGGTGACATGCAGTCCTTTCACTTCTCCAGAAATGCTCAGAAAGAGGGGCTCAATCATGTCTTCTATGCTACAGTAAAGGGCAAGGTCTTTCAGCTCACCCTGAAAGAAGTGTCAAGTTTCCTTGTGAATGAAGCAAACATCAGAGAGGAAAGGCGGCCTCATTACAAAATTTATTTAAAAAATGTGTATAAACTACACTGGATTAAAACCAGAACTACAACAGAATTGTGAAAAGTTTTACTGAATTGTTTAAAGTGCATTTTCTGCCAGCATCAGATTTGTCTAGAAGGCAAGTAGCAAGGTAAAAATTTGTGGCCGTTTCTTGGCTTTGTATCTGCACCAGTCTGTAAGCCTAAAACTGCCCCAAGAGGGATTTTTGACACACTTATACAGCAAGTGTAGAAAATCTAAGCATTGATCACTTCTAGTCATGCTTCAATGATCTTCCAAAACTAAGGTTTCACATCTACATGGGTTTAAATCAGGACTTGTAGGATTAATTATGTGGCCCAGTTACATAAGCACTCTGGCTAATTTAACACTGCTCTTCTTTTTTGGTTTATCCATACTTGAATCGGTGCATCCTGCATAAAAAAATAGACTGGGATTCAGCTCCAGATTCAGACTTCTAAACTTAACTATCTATATAGCCCTTGAGTTAATATATAAAGGTGAACTCCAAACTCTAAATCTCCACTGATTCATTTATGGTACTTGGGCATTTAGGTCACCTGCAGTCTGGACAATCTTTCTTGTAGGTTACTGAGATGGCATTCAGTTCCTCAGCCACATGCAAAAGTGCCCTTTCAGGTGCCCAGTGTGTCCTTTTGAGCTTCAAGCTTTCCATGAAGAAAGCTCAAGTTTACTGGTATTCTGTGCCACATATGCCAGACATACATGGGTATTTGAGATCTTGTAGGGCATCTCTGATAGTACTGAACACCTACTTTGAAACAAATATATGCAACTTTACACCACACCTATAGGAAGGTCCTTTATTTAGTTGAATTAAATCAACTGTTTGAACACCCCTATAAAGTCTACAGCTGAATTTCTGAAGTTTAAGTCTGCAGTCTGTGCCCTATTTTGCAGGCTCTCAGTCCTATCAACCCCTTTTAAGTTTTCAAATATCGAAATGTCATGAGCCCAGTTGCGTTCAGAAAACCAAACAAAGTATATGAGCCAGTCTGCTACATTTCATTTGGGATAATCCAAAGTGAGCATCTTTATCCTCTCAGAAAAGTGATAGGCATTAAGAGTAATTGAATAGAAAGAATGAAAACAACAGTTGGGAAACAAAGAGGCAGAGTAGAAAATTGCACACCACGTGGACTGATCTAATTCTCGCCTTCAACCATGGTTACCTCTAAAGCAAAGCAATTTCAGAGATATTGTACTGAGAAAAAAAAAAGAGTATTATATTTTGTATATAAAAATCCTTCCTTTTGCTAGATGGAGGTGAGATGAGAATTCCAGTGTTGCCATCTTGATAAAATTGCATCAATTTTTAAACTTACCACAAGGCTAGCTGACAGCTCTATGCAGAATTCTTTTTCTTCATTAGGCCCTAAAGTGCCAATGGCTGGGGAGACCACAACAGAGCAGAACATTGCCTGACTTCCAATGAGCTGCCAAACAGAAAGGACAGACACTCAGTTAACAATCTTAATTCATTAACACCGATTCCTTCAGATTTTCTCTTCCGATGAAAGAGAAGGTATTCTAAGGTCTAGGACACTTTCAGGTGGTGACACAGAGTTTGTTGAGATAAGGTTTGCTTTACAATTCCCCCATGGTTGAGAAGATCCTCATGTTAGATTTATTTCAAATGACTTCGGGGGCCCAACTGAGGCATCTGGGCTGGCAGCAGGGTCACTGCTGTCCCTTCACAGTTACAAGACCTTCCAAGTCACCCTATCTGATATTGGAGCAGGATCCTACAGGTGCCATATCTTTCTCCAGTGACTATAAAGGTGGCCTGCAGAGACACTCCTGGTGTTGGCACCTTCCTTAATTGAGTAAATGCACATGGCATGAATCTAGGGATTCAGCTTGGTTGCTCACAGAGGAACATCAGAGTCCATGTAAAATGTTGTGGATCTCCCTCCTAGGCTCCAGCTGTTCCAAAACACTTTCCCAAAGGTCCTATATCATCCACATGCTCAGTTAGGATGTCTTGGGTACTAAGGACATCTCAGATGGCATTGAATTCAGTTGTCTAAACACAGGTACATAGGGTGGCCACGCGACATATAGGGCTGGCTGGTGTGGCAGAATTTAGAAGAGACCACACTTCTTGAGTGACACCCAGAGGTGAGGAAGAACAGTCTACAGCACCTACAATGACACTAGACATATATATTCTAGTAACTGACTGCCTGTTCAGATTTCCATCGACTGAAAAGAGAGTTCAGGCCATAGCTTACATACTGACATTAAATTTAGGGATCCTAATCTGTGAGTTGAATCCCACCCAGAAGGTAAAATTTAAGGAAAATTTAGATGCGATTCAAAAGCACGATTGTTTCTTTGCTCTGAATCAAATGCAAACCCTAAAATGTACTTTGTTTAATACTCTGGTAGCTTACATTCCATTTCCCCTCACATCTCTGCCCGCCCATTCTCCCAGGGATGATCCACAAACAGTAAGAGCATATTAATATTAAGTGGTAGATAATTTTTTCAAGGCTGGTCCCAAGTTGAAGTCTTTCCCATAAGCCAGTAAACAGAAACTACTAGTCAAAGGATACATTAGAAAAGCTTTTAAGAATAGTTTCTATTTTGATAGAAATTACAATTTTCATCCATTAGAAGTGCATTTACCTTTCCCCAGAAGTATTTTGCTGGCAGCAGTGTCTGGTTAAAAAGTTTGCTGGTTGCTTTGGCAGGAACTCCAGTATAAATTTCAGTGAATACCAGATGACTAGATATCAGGCATGCTTGGGGGGTCTGAACTTCAACAAAAACAGGAAGACAACTGGAAATAAACACACAGATGGTCCATTGTTATGGTTAATGAAATGTGCTCATCATAGAACAGCATGCTGGAAAGAATTATGATTATGTTTATTTAGCAATATTAGTGATTGGATAGTTCATTGACAGGTTACGCAACCCCACTCTAAGTTCCTGATACATATTTTTTGTTTAGGAGATAAAACTACCTACAGTGAAAATCACATGTGAATTTCAGGGAAAAAAACAAAGCAGATGCCATTTTTTCCCCCCTTACCTTCCTTCTCCATTTTCTACCTCTAGTTCTAATACTGTCTGGAGACGCTGGCACAGCAATGATGTGAACTGAACTGACACACTGCATGTACCCAAAGGAGGTATTTCTCCAGCAAACGGTTGAAAGGTAAAGGGAGATACCTAGGAGAGAAGAAACAGATATTTCTTTGATGCCTGCAAAGCAAGTGAAAAATGCTGCTGCCACACAATCTGATTAGGACTTGCATGTACCTAGTTTTTCCTCAGACATGTCTTTTTTCTTTGCCTCTGGAGTCCCACAGCTGGGTTGATTTCAGTAAGCACAGTGCTAACTTTATTAAAACCTGGCTAGACAAGGAGGCAGGACTTCTATGGGGACAGCTAACACAAAGGCAACGACTTAACAGAAGGGTTTTCAGAGCCAAGGGCACAATGTAGATGCCTGTGCTTGGAGTGGAGGAGCTGAGCAGCAGCTGTGCAAAGTGCCACAAATTGGTGAGATTCTTAGGCAGAAGGCTGAGAAAGGAGGGCTGGAGGAGTGGAATGAGAAAGAGCACCAGTGTGGGGTGGGGGCTGGAGAGGTTCAGGAAAGGAAAGGGGTAGCCCTCATGCAGGAGGAATAGAGCATTTGACCGAGGATCTTCACTGAGATATGAATGGGCTTTGGGAGGACAAATTCAAGAGATTAAGACTAAAATCTCTCTGGGGTTCTGGGAATTATTTGGAATGGCAAGGGATGAAGGAATAACAGTGAGAAGTAAGGGCTTGAGGACTGTGAAGACAGGGTCTCCTCCAGGGCACCCCTATCCCTAATCAGGCACTTATAATTAGAAGGGAGGGAAAAGGTATAGACAACACAAAACACACACAACTGTTTCGCAAGACTGCCATAACTGCCACTCATAAATCTTTTCTTTTTGCCATCAACTTTCACCCAAGTTGCTGAGATATCTACATGATATGAAGGAAAGACGACAGAGCTCAAGAACTCATGGGGGTACAGTACAAATTTTCTCAGGATTCCATCTCCTGATGATGAATGGAAAGTTCCTTCTTAACAACTCCTCTGTTGCAAAACTGACAGTCTGTCCAGAAAAACAGAACATCTGAACAGCATTTAAACAAATTTTGCCATGAAACAACTCAATTCCTTGCATAGGCAATTATGTAAAGAGGTCTAGAGGCAGGATTTGGCCTTTCATCACTACTAAAAGCACTTACCCCAGAGCCTGGATTTCTTCCTTTCCCTTAATGCATAACACCAAGGAGAAATCTAGGTACAAAGTCCACTGTGTGCCATAAATAATCAAAATAAGTATTTTGTGGTTTGTTCTTTTCCATTGTTTTAATTTTAGGAATATGTGATGGTCTGCAGATAGCAGCTCCCACACAATTCTTTGCCACCAGTATTAACTCCAAGCTGCTTTGATTATTTCACATGAAATGCTGGAGTGAGCTCTGAAGTCAAAGTCTGGAATGGACTGCATTTGACACATCACAGTGTAGATAATACTAAACAACAGTTTCAGTATTCATTGTGGTAAGACGTTGTTTTGGGACACACCTGTGTGTTTCAAAGCTACTGTTTAAAGGAAAAAGGCCCAATTCAGTAGGTGCTGAGATTTTTGTCTGAGATGCTGCGGTGGGTGTGTGGGAGGAGTGTTTAGCAACCTCGGTTCTGATAATGTCTTCCCCTCTTATTTGTACCAGAAGCAGTGGATCTATTTCCTGTCACAGAAGAAATATTCCATGTCTCTGGGTCAGGCTGGCAGGGGATTCGTAATACATGGAAACAGAAAAATTCCAAAGATGCATTTAAACTCAAAATAAACTAAGCACTTACGCAACTGTGCAGAACCATTTTTATAAGAAGTCACAGAAATGAGAACTTTTGATATCTGGAATGAATATTACAACTCCTAAGTGTAAGGAAGAAATAGCTAAAGAGTGAGCATAGCCAGCTCTGGCAGTGACCTACCTCTTCATTCCTTTCAGCCAGACAAACCTGGCTTTCTTGCATTCTCCATTTTGCTGGCAGCTGACACAGATTTTTAATCTCAAAGGTTCTCAACACACTCTCACCCTGCTTAGTCAAACCTAACTGGAGTGATGGAACATCAATACAAAGAAGCGGACCCTAGGACACGACAAAACAGATGTCAGAATGTACATTTCTGCCAAACCTGCCTAATTAAGAAGCATACATTAGCTAAGATTAACATTCAATTTCACAGAGAACTGCAGAAAACAAACACATTGTGTATAATGCAGAAAGATTCTTATTGTCATGGGAGTATCAACATTGTCTCAATAGTTACTACACAGCAAAAATACCTCCTGTTTGTAACTGCTTTAGATTTTTCACGCCTTCGAGAGGAAAAAAGCTTGATATGGACAATGGCCAGGCCCCACAGCTGATCACCCCACAGCTCTGAACTGGTCCTTACCTTAAAAGCAGCCTCAATATGCAGCACAACCGGCTCTGGACAGTGTTCGATTTTACACTGCAGGTTATGGCTCATGCACCCAGGTTTGCTTCCAGTAATTAACAGTTCAAATTCACAGCATTTATTCATATCTAGAAAAGAAAAAATCAGGGTCCCATCTCACCCTTTTGCAAAGAAACCACCTGGAGGAAGCCTGTTATCAAAGCTCCTGGAAGCAAATTAAGTATCCTGCTGGTTCCAGTGGGCTGGGGATCAGGTCTTGTTTTGCAGGTTGTGTTACAGCGCTCTGTCGCTTTTCTCCTCCACTCGTACCAATTTAAATATTTCTGTCATTAAGTGATGCTTCAAGTCACTGAAAATTTACCTATGATGCCAGTATGAGGTTCAACTTCCATGATGTCACAAGACACAATTTTCTCCCATGTGTACTTGATCGGTGATCTGCTGTTATTCCACATCTAAAACAATTAAAATCAATGAGACAATTAATGCACTTTAAGCTTTCACAGCAACCAGCCAATTTGCTGGGAGTGCTGATGCGCTGCAAATTTGGCATTGCAAGTCTTACATCCCATCCTTTGCAAACTCTAACCATATCCTGACCACCACTAAATATTACAACCTACTAATATACCTCAAATCTAGCAACAACAGCCCGAATCTTGAAATAAACTGAGCATGGTAAGAAAGGAAAGGCACAGAGCTTCATCTAACCTCTGACTTGAACAGTACTAAGCCAATGCCATGCAATAATTACTGTTACTTTCATGATAATGCTGTGTCCTCCCTTTCCTTTCTCCTCTCTGGTGTAAAACAAGAAGAAATAGTATTCACGGGATTTCAGGTGTCTGCAAAATAAATAAAAGCCCTACATCTGACCTCATCTCCTAAGAATTCTCTTTTCTGACAATTGAGCCAATTAGTGCTGGGAGCAATTCCTCTGACCTATTTTAGCCTGTAGGATGAGATGAATCACCCCCTGGGTGCTGCCAACCAGATCTCCAAGGTCTCTGAAGAAAGTTCAGAGCAGGTAGCTCAGATAGGGAGATTTATGCTGAAAGCACTATATTCTAGTCAGGTGAACTCAGTGGCTGGCTTCACACTACTGAAGGTGTTTTTTGAAACTTAAAGAAAATCCATTGACCATGCTTTTCAAGAACTCTATCATATTTGAAGCCTTTTACGCTTTCCCTCCACTTTTCAAAAACGTTACAAACCTTCAATGCTCAAACTTCAAATCCTTCTTTTGAGAGCAGCCTTTTTTGCCAAATCATCTGTTTGTGAGGGCTCTTGAAATCTTTGGCCTGCTCTTCAGATCTATTCAGAGATTATTTCTTAATTACAGCAAATAACTTTGTTCTCTGAAGCACAATTATCTCTAAGCACAGTTCAAATTCTTATATATTTAAGACTAATAAAAACAATTGGAAATTGTGAGTAACATCATTATATTATCAGTAAGGGACTTAATAACCTATACCACACCTGTAGCTATACTGGATTACTGGAAAGCATGAAGTGGATGTCTTAAGCTGAAAAAAAACTTCTAGGAAGAGAAAGCACAAAACTAAATGCTGATTTAGCAGTTTCTTTAAGAAAAAAATGGAAATATCATTAACAGGGAAATGGCTTCCTGCCTGGCTCTTGTTAACAGGCATATTTTTCCCCAAATGTGACTAAGATCAAAAGGATCCTGGTCTATAGTGAAGAGGACACTGAGTTGACAACTGCAGGAGGACTCTGCCCCATCATGGTCAAACTGAAATTATCAGAACCTGCAGGAAAGAATAAGGTCTAGTAAGATGCAATATATGTGATTTCTGTAGCTCTTCTGTGCTTGCTGTAGTCCTTTGCATAAACAGTGCTTCTGCTATGAAGTAATTTAATTATCCATTAGCTATTCCTCCCAGCTGGAAAACTTTTATACTAGAGGAGTGACAAAGTGATAAGCAGCAGGTTTGTGACCCAGGAAAACATTTAGAAGGCTAAAACCTTGTGGTGTCAAACTTGAGAGATGGAAAAAGAACAAAGGCTGCTGCCTGGAGCGTAGGGCTAAGGAGGTTTGCGATGGAAATTCAGCACAGACCCTCCTGGAGTCACAGTCTCCTTCAAAAATACTTAAGAAAAACTAAATAGCATCGATGGCCTGGTATCTTCTAATAGCACCTATAACATCTAGGGACACAAAGCACATGATAACAATGAAATCAAAAGCAAACAAACCTTAAATGATTTTCTGACATTCACACCAATAAAGTTTTCTCCAGGAATGATGATGGCATATGGTTCCAGAAGAAGATGAAATGGTTCTGTTGATCCTTTAACTTCTATTTCCAATGCTATTGCATCCTCTGCTTTGTATGCTGCGATGTTTTGTAGCATCCCCTCTTTTACTAAACTTTGGGAGGAAATACGGTAGAATTATTAAGCATCTTAAATTGGTGTTTAAACCATATCCCATCTTCTAATTTCAAGATCAAAATTGAAAATCATCAAAAGTTTCTCAACTACAGACTGCCCGTGTGCAGTTAGCTCAGGCTGGGGACAATTCAAAACCAGAAAAATTACAGTAGTTCTTTAATGTATTCTAGTAGTCCGAGACTGTTCATGAAGAAGTAAGTCATAGACTGCTGTGGCAAACCAATAACAGGAAAACCTGCTGGAAATCTCAGCAGAAAGCTGAGAAATAAAGAGAGAAAATGACAAAACTCTCTTTTTCCAAGAGATATGCAGCCCTAGCTAGGGCTAAGGCATGTGCAGGCAGGAGGGAAGATCACAGAGATGCTCTTTGTAACACAATTAGTTGTGCAGATAAAATCTTTTTTATTTGGCAGTCCATCATCACCAGAAAGATGAAGAATCCCCGTAACTTAATGTAACAGCATAGCTAAAATGTGGCTACATGTCTTACTGGGAAATACTGTTTCTCAGCTTACCAAGGTGATTCTGGGATGTCCCTCAGTACCATCTGAATCACACTGTGATAACTCTTCAGCTATACAGATGATGAAGAAGAGGATTTTACTGTCAAGTAATCAGTTATGTTGAGGATTTTAAAAAGATGAAAAAGTAGTTTACATTTAAAGGATGAACGATAATCATCAGAGTTGTGATAAACAGTATTCAAACTCTAGAGTTACTAGAAGAAAACATGTTTGATTGCAAAATATTAAGCCAGATTCTGATCTCATGGTGTGTGGTTCCAAGAAAAATAATCATTTTTGACATGTCTTATTATTTTCCTAGTATATTGCATACTGCATGCAAGCATCTGCAAAAACTCCCCAAATTAAGATCAGTGCTGCTGTACTAACTTCAAGTTTCTTCTAACTGCTCCAGGTTGTTTAGCTTAATTGACCATCAGTCTGATTTTGAGTAGGAAACTCTACTTTTCTGTCATGGGAAAAGAAGATGTCTTCTACATTCTAAAGGGGGGAAAAAAAGAAACACACACAGAAGGCAGCCTTAAATTTGAAGGGCTTTGTTGTAGAGAGGTATATTGAATTAACATATACACTTGATATTTTTCTATTAACTGATTGAAGTACTTTAAAAACCCAGTTAGTTTCTCTTCCATATTTATTTGAGGTATTGCTATGTATGTCAGTCACCACAGCATGGGATATTGCCACTCTTGAGCTTACTTTGGATAGAGTTTCTTTAAATACAGTGAGCTCATCCTCCTTATTTACACAGACAGCCAAGCAGAACCTAAGACAACAGTCACTGGTACAGCTGCATTCTAACATCGTTGCACCCCTCTTTACCCACAGCTACATACCATCATTTCTTTGCCAAAGGCTACTACTACCCCCTTAATTTACCACACAGCTGTTCATAGGACCCATTTCAGCCCTAATAAGCACAGTTTAAATAATCACTGTTTGCCAACTAAAGTCATTAAGGCTGCAGCAGGTACGGGGCACATCCCCAAAGCAGCTGACTCAGCAGAAATGGGAAGGGTCAGGAGATTGTGGAGGGGCTGGTAATGTGAGAGTGGTAACCCTACCAGCCAGCACAGCTGCAGCGATGAGGATGTGTCCACAATTTCAGTGTTAAATTGTGTCCAATCAGTACCAAAAATGACATGAGATCAGAAACTGCCTCATATTTTGCAGTCAAAACATGTTTTCTTTTAGTAACTTTTTACATTTTGAACACTGTTTATCAGAGCATAGTCCCAGCTAATTAAATTTAACTCAGAAAGCTGCACAGCAAGGATTTTATGACTTGCATAAAAATACACAGCTGGAGTTTGTAGATAGGAAGGAATTACAAGCCATACCTCCTGTGGAGTGTAAGTGAGAACAAACTCATGATCAGCATGGGGAAGCAAAACTCCCTCCTCAGGATTTAGGGAGAAGGCTGACTCTGTGTCTTGATTGTATTGGAGCTTCATAAAGTCTGCAGTTTCTTCTGCTGCTAATGGTTTCAGATTAGGCTTTATAATCTGCCAGTAGAAAGGAAGTTCTATGTGGCTGCAAAGAGATCAATAAACAACAAAAATCCATAATTAAAAAAGAAGACTAGACATTTTTGAGTAAAATACTGGGAGAAAAATTTCAGTTCCTCATTCCATGAATGGATTTCCTCTCCTTAAAAATTACAAGGATTAGATTTACCAGTCCTCATGAGCTACAGCACTAAGAAACCAGCACAGAGTCAGAGTATGTAAGTTGTACAAAGAACATACTAGTATATGGAAGTAAATTATATAAATGAACAAAATATGTTAACGCTTTCTTGCCTTATTTAACTTGTCATGTAATGCAACTTTTTGGAAACTCTACAATTCTTTTTTCAAGAATCTGAGTTCAACAGGACAATTCCTGCTGATATCAGTATGTTTGCATTGGACCACTGCTGATGATCTGCATAACGTTCTGAATTTAATCCAAGTGCAAGCTGCGATCTTTAACGTATCAAGAAACACAGGGGCTCCAGCTGAGATTATAGCAATGGCTCTGCAATATTCTTTTGCAAATACTCCAGAAAAAGTTGCTTAACCGCGTTGCTTCAGCCGAATTGTATTCCATGGAATATGTTCATGGGTTTTAAAACCTTGATCCTACTGACCTCAAAAACTTTGCCTTACTAAGGGGAGGAAGGACACTGGAATTTGACAGTGAGTATTAATAACAGAAAACTGAATGTGTATAATTTCTTGTATCACTTTCTATAGCAGTAGAGAATTTTCTCTTTCCTGTTTCTGTGGAGTTCAGTCTCAGCTGTCCAGCTTTGTTCCATACAAATGCTGACACCGGATGCAGAGGGAGTGTTGTCATGATTATAATACATAGAAAATGGGGAAATAGGCATAGTTACATCCTTCGTCAGTTCACAATATCCACTTTCTATACCCAAACAGCATTCTGTTCTGGCATTATACATGCGTGGTTTGCAGTCCAGAAAAGAAACTTGCCAAAATTCACTCTACCAAGTAGCAATTTACACAAATGTATCTAAAACCAGCACTGACCTCCTCACTGGTTTGATGGTCTGCAGCCTCTAATTTCTGCAGTCAAACATATTAGCATACTTCTCCTATTTTCCAATGGATTTTGATCAAAATCAGGATTCCACTATGTTCAGTACAATGTAGCTGCACATAGGGACATCTTCCTTGATGTCAAGCAGAGTTTATATTTAAATCTATTAGGAGTCAATAGTAGGAATCACTGGAAAGTTTTGATAGGAACTAGTTACACTGGGCTCCTGTTTTAATCAGTGGAGTCCAGTGTTATGACTTGTTCTGTGGGAGATATTTACAGTCAGAATTGCATCCTTAAAAGCATCTATTTCCTTGCACTATGAAAGTTAAGAGTACAGGGTGCTTAGCTCAGCTGCACAAGAATACATTGTAGACATGTAAAGTTAGATAAATCAGGGTCATCTTAATGACCCTGTTAAGTATTTTCTGTAACCATCCATATTTAGGAACCTTTTGCAGTTGTAGATTTATCTATACCAAGGCAAATATGCTAACCTTGGCAGTGTATGAACCAAATGGTAAGGGTAATGATTACCATAACGCTTGATCTATATATAAGGTTCCTACTCTTACAAGCATATCCTTGAACCTTAATTAGTAAACGATGGAGAAAATGGAAGCAACACTCCTGCCCAAAGTTTCTCAAGTGCACAAAGGTTTCTCCAGCTTGAGAGAGGATGGTATCACAACTGAGGTCCCTGCCAGGAGGTTCAGACTGAAAAGCATTACTCTATTAGTAGTAGTTACGTACGTGGTGTTTCTTATAACTAATTTCTTCTCCTTGGTGGTGTGTGGGTTTTGGGGGTCAAATCGTATGAGATGCTGTGCTGTGACATCAGTAGCTTCACCAGGTTCAGGTTCGCTTTCTCCACCAGTGACAAACACAAGGTCCAGAGCTATCAGCTGTCCAACCCCTTGAAGAAATAAGTAGGTATTACTCTTTATCATCTGGCTATTAACATTGTTCATATTACTTATTAACAGCAAATGCCAGCAATCACCATTACTGATTATATCTGGTGTTTCCTCAACTTTTAGAGCCCCAATGTGTTAATTGTACGACATTTTCCTGATGCTCTTTGTTCATCAACATTTATCAATAGAGATCTTCTCTTCATGAATTTGAGAGATTTGGATTTCAGAGCCACAATCTCTGCTCATTTACATCAGCATCACTTCACTGAGGTAAGCAGAATGTTTACAATGGTTGGTGATGTGGCTCCCAGATGTTTTGAGCAGTATATTAAAATAAACAGGAAATGCACTATTCAAAAATTTTCAAAGGAAATACTGGTAATAAAGTGGTTAAATAGACTACAAGTCAAGCCTAATATTATAGCACTCACAATTACATTACAGGACAAGCTCTAACATTTACAAGAATTTCAACTGGTTTCATTAGCTAATCCAAAGACTGCCTGTCTCTCCCGTATACCTTAATCCAAGATGTGCCCCAAATTTGCATTTCTGCTCTGTTAAAGTAAATGTTTTATGGTTTGCCATGTTATCTTATTGAAACAAAAGTCTAAGAAATTAATTGCACCTGATTACAGTTGTTCTTCTCTGCTACTTGGTGACGTTTTACATTTTAATTTTTGGCTACAGTGGGTTAAGAGTTCAGTGTTTTCTGAATCCCATGTATTTCATGCACTGAGATGGAGTAGTAATAATAAAAAAGCTTAGCATTTAACACCATCAGAGTACAGAGTATGCGCTTAATCCAATGATATAAAATCTTACCATCACTTCAAACCATCAACCACCACTCACGTTATTTGAATATCTACAGTATGAGAAACATCTCTGAAAGGTGCCAGAAACAAACCTGTGACCGTAACATCCTTGACTTGGCAATTGTCACAAACAATGGTGTATGTTTGCTGTGAGACTTCTGGAAGAGAAGGGAAAAACACTACCTGAAAGAGAGAAGTGAAATAGCAGGGTCTGTAACTGATTTCTCTCCAGGAAGTAATAAATTTCAATTCATAAACATTCAATAAAGGACAGTTCTAGTAATTAGTAATTAAATTGCAAGAAACGGACAGTGTAACAATTCTTTAATAGAGGCCAGAAAGAAATATGTGTTTTCTGGGTCATTAAACTTACATGTATGAATCTGGAAGGTCAGCAGACTTTGCAGTTACTGGATATGTGAGTCCTCTGCTGGGTTTGTTGCATGAATTGCACCCTCGGAATCAAATCTTTCCTCGGTCACTCACTAAGCAATGCCACTGCTGCCTACCAAGCTCCGACAGTGAGAGCAGGGCAGCTGCTGTGTGACCTCCCTGAGTTCCACCTCAACAAAAATGGTTCAGCGGCCAAACTTTTGGCTATGAAATAGTTATTCTACCTCTTATCCATTATGGCTTGAAAACCCAACCCATGCTAAATCCATCTCCTTTTTCCCCTCCCACATGTGCATGGCCCTGCTGAAGCAATGCACCTGGGGAGACAGAAAGGAGGAGAAACATTTGTCATTTATCCACACCTGCGTGACCTCTTATCAACATCCAGGAGGTCCTGAAGAAAGGAAGGGCTGGAGGCTGGCCATACTCTCCATATTGCTCTTCCTCTCCCCACAGTGATGCTGTAATAAAATGTGGCCCACCTCAGAAAAAGCAGTGGTTGTTCCCAGTAACGCACACCTACTGCAGGATCTTTTTTCAGCACACGTGAAGGATTTGTACCTGCTGCTCTACAATAAAATATTTTTTTTCCCTAAAATGCCCTTTTTTTTCCAGGAAGCTCAGAAAGGAAAAGTTTCTTGGACTTGATGCCCTAGCTGGAGTGAAATAAAGACTCCTGTGTTCTCAGATTCCCGTTTTCTTTAACAAGATTCTTTGCATGGGGAAAATCTGGCTGGTCTCTGAGTGGCTAACCAAGACCTGAAAGTTGCAATGAAAGACTCTCCAATGAGACTCAAAAATGCATTTCTTCCAGCATAATTGCACAAAAGGATTTGAGCATTTTGGCTCAAACCCAAATTCGCAAGCTCCACCCAAGATCTTCTGAAATGATCTTAATTGCTAATGCATTTGGTGAGGTACAAATGTTTTCTGTAGCAGTTGGTACTAACCTCTACTGTTGTACTCTGCCCTGGAGCTAGCTCAAAAACAGCAGGATAGATCCCAAAAGGATCTTGTAGCACAAAACCAGCAGTAGCAACAGCCTAAGGTGTTAAAAAAAAATAATTAAAGTGAATTGATCAGGTGGTTGTTTTTAAAATGCAGGCTTATCTAAACCAGGCAGTATACTACAACATCAATGTTCTCTTAACTGTATGGTTTTTTTCCCACAGACATCAAAAGTATATGGCTTATATACATAGCTTAATTAGACGAAATGCTCCATGCTTCATAATGACCTTGGTGAAAGCAGTTGCAGTCTGCAAAGACAAATGACAGTGTCAGGAGCCCTAATATTCATGTTCACCAAGGAACAGCTATGCCTGAGCACAGGAGCTCTGTTTCTCCATACTTGTGACTCCCTTTGAGTTGGAACTGGAAGGCACCTCAGGGAGGACAATCTGGCATATCAGCTGCCCCGTTAGCCTTTTCTCCAGCACATAAAATGCCAATCTACCAGACACACCTTATCTTTGTGCATTTCACTTAGACCTTGTTTTGTGATGGAAAGCTAAAGACAGAGCAGCACTAGAGTGGACTTTAGAGGTCTACAGGTGCAGCAAGGTCAGTAAGTGATATCTTTGGTGGGGAGAAAATTAGCCCAAGAAATGCTAGAACTGATTAAATTTCTATTTGCTTTAAGGGTAAGTTCAAGCTGTTGTCCTTTCCCTTTGCCTGAGTTTACCTCACCACTGAGCAAGACATCTTCTTCCAGAGGCAAGCCAGAGCACAAGCAGGAGGTAGAGACATCCAGGGAGACAGATCTCGAGAATAAATGGGAATCCCTGAGGGAATGGGACAATCCATACGTTCCCAGCAAGGCCTTATGACTTCTGTGCTAATATACATGATATGGACCTGTTGGAGGGGGTCCAGAGGAGGGTCACAAAAATGATCAGAGGGCTGGAGCACCTTTTGCATGAGGACAGACTGAGAAAGTTGGAGTTGTTCAGCCTAGAAAAGAGAAGGCTCCAGGGAGACCTTTTAGCAGCCTTTTAGTACTTAAAAGGGGCTTGCAAGAAAGATGGAGACAGATTTTTAGCAGGGTCTGTTGCTATAGGACAAGGGGTAATAGTTTAAACTACAAGAGGGGAGATTTAGACTAGATATAAGGAAGAAATTTTTTATGCTGAGGATGAGGAAACACTGGCCCAGGTTGCCCAGAGAGGTGGTAGATGCCCTATCCCTGGAAACAGTCAAGGTCAGATTGGATGGGGCTCTGACCAACTTGATGTCCCTGCTCATGGCAGGGGGATTGGACTAGATCACCTTTAAAGGTCCCTTCCAACCCAACTTTTCTATGATTCTTTACCATAACTTGATTAAAGGTGTTCATGTCAGGCCATCTATACCGTATCACGTCCAGTATTTCCCTTTTAATCACTCACCCTGAAGCTAGAAGGTGGCCAGGCTTTCTTTGGCATTATACAGAACTTCCCAGTGCTAAATCCCTCATTTGTGCACAAAATTATCATTACTTTTATTCCTCCAACAATGCAGGAACCACAGTCTATAATGTGAGGCACTGAAATGGGTAACAGAAAAATCAGGTTACACAGACATTGAAGGCTGGCAGCTGGCAACAGTAGATCTTAAATAACAATGTTAAATATTAACACTCTTATTTAGCAATGTTAAAAACAACATTACTGCATATGAATACACTAGGTGCTGCAATCCTAAAACACCTTAAACTTTTTCAAATTGAAAGTTAAACAGTGTAAGGTACCTATCTCTACATTCATCTTTCTTTTTAATGGTGCTTCCTACTTAAAGATTGCCCTGAATGATGACAAAGTAAGATGATTTTTAAAGTCAGTATAACAGAAAAAGTGAATTTACAGAAAATCAAAGCAAGTTTCTGCAAAAGTAATCCTGGTTGTTACAGTCGACGCTAGATATTTGAGAGGTGAATCCTGCAGATGTCATATCCATATATAATAAATGTAAAATCCATGAATATTAATTAATAGCATCAAATATTTATAACTAAATCATAATTCCCTTAATAATTAGGATTGGTAATTACAGTTAGCATTACAGGAATTGACAAGATACAAACCTAGAAAAGTGGCCTTGCTCAATCCTCTAACACAGTGAAAAAAAATGAGGTTAATGTGGCAAGCAAAATAACTGAGGAAGAATTTGACAGGATTACATTTTAGTAAGTAATAAATCTATAAGTGACAATGAGATAGATATAAATATGTAGAAACTTCACTGCTAAGTTTGTCCACATTTGTTTTGTGACAAAATTGGAGACAGTCAAATAAAAAAAAAAAAACAACCAACAAACAAGTCCATTTAACTTAGAGAAACTTAAGAATTGGACACTACTGACATGTTAACACTGGAGGTGGTCTTTTAGCTTGGATCGGGATCAAAAAGGGTTCTGATACTTGAGTCTCCACTGATATACAATCTTCATAGTCTCCTAGATATTCAGGAATAAATTGGACCGTATACTGGCATGTCATCCCAGGAGCAATCATTCCTCCCTTTCCTGGAAATTTTCCTTGGAAAAAAAAATATGCAGGGAATTAAAAAATGAAAACCTTGCAAAGCTGGCATATGTATTTATGATCACATCTCCCTCTGGAAAGGTGCCTGTAAAATTTCTGCATGTGTTGCCTAAAAGTCAAGCTGATAAAAAGGAATGTCCACGAAAGGCCTGCCTGCCAGTGTAATCTGCACATCCACATTTTCCACTGAACATAAAGAAGATTTTCTCTGAAAAATGCTTCTCATAATTAGAGAAGACAGAGTGAGAGGAAACCTAGAGTTGTTACACAGTAGACAAAAAGGGTTATATGGGGGACTGGGCAACGAGGTGTTGGAAAGCAGCCCTGAGGAAAGGGACTTGGGGGTGCTGATGGACGAGAAGCTGGCCATG
>JAOTQQ010000012.1:4662994-4683199 GCA_026546715.1 Gallinago undulata | reverse complement strand
TGACTGCAGGGGGGTCGGACTAGATGGCCTTTGGAGGTCCCTTCCAGCCCAGATGATTCTATGATTCTATGATTCTAATTATTCCTCTAAAGCTGTGACTGAGAAATCACAACCTCCTTTGGCAATCCATGCCTGTGCCTATCCTAATATAAGAAGGATGTTTTTCTTACCTTTCCTCTAACTAATCTTCCTTGTGCCAACTGAATTATGCTATTTCTTGCCATCTCCTCCTACTGATTTCAATTGGCACTACATCTGTTCCTAGATAAATTCTGGATAAGGCTCAATCTAGGTATTCCATGGATATATTTCAATCTAACTTCAAACATTTTAATGTTAGTCTTCTTGAATCCCTTATTAGACTATTTGAATCTGCTTATGAGATCCATGTGAATGGTCCTAGAGGCAAAAGACAGCCTTCAGTCTCTAAAAAACTAAGCAGAGCATTGTCCTACCCAGAGCACTTTAGATAGCAGAATCAAACATAACGTCTCCAAAAAACCTTTGTCCAAGCAGATAAATTAGATCTTGTATGTGTTAACATCTTAAAGGCAGAAAAAAGAACCCTTACCTGGCCCAATGGCAAATGCTGAAGTAGAGGGGGGGATAAGTCTTACATGATGACATGTTGAAGTGATGTTCTGCAGCTCTATAGTCATCTTCATTCAAAAAGAAAATAAAATACTCCATTGTATTTATATATATATCATCACTCATTATAAGGTTTGTGATTCCATAGTACCCTGCTAGTAGTAGCTCATTTATCATTACAACCAGCCTAAAAGTCTCCGTTTATTCCATAAAGGCTGAATCAGATACTACCAAAACCAAGCGGAGACTGAAAAGGGTCCCCTTTTAGTTTTCCCTGGTTATCATGGGTCAATGCCAGGTGTGAAAAAGTATTTTGAAGGAAGCTAAAGGATCATTCATTCAATATAAAGAAGAAACTCAGACTTTTGTTAAACTGCAGAAAGCCAAAAGCGAGTGAAATACGTAGATAGTGGCAGGATGCAACGCTTCTCAGTGGTAGAACTAACCCTCTAAAAGCAGCAAGTTCTCACCTCATAAACCTGGCCAACTTCATAATCAGAAAACAAAACAATAGGTGGATTGGCAAGAAACACAGGAACAAACGAGGTATCTCTGAGAGATTAAAAAAAAAAAAAAAAGGATCATTATCTTACTGTATAGTTCTTTAAATACTGATAAAATGGGAAATTGCAAAATGCATCCTTTGACAAAACCAGAATGTCACACAGACATACTTTGTTTCCCATGAGACAACATAGACATTTAGCTCAAAATATCCACATGCAAATTCACAGCAATTCTATACTGAAGCTTTCTACACTCCAGCTCAGAATCAAGAAATTATATGTACTGCATACCCTTTATTATCTTCTGCTTTTCTTCTGGCTATGGTTTGTTCCACCTTATCTTGAGAAATTACAAGAGATTTGCCTCCATGAAGAGCATTTGGTGGGAAAAAGCGAGGGTTCTTCAAGTAATTCTGTCTTTTCTCAAGTTTGGCAAGGTAAGTGTGCTCTTCTTCCTCTGCTTTGCTCTTACCGACTTTCCAGGCTGCCTTCTGCAAGGCATTAGTTTTCTTTGAAAAACAAAGACCAAAATTAAACCTGGCAATTTTGAGGATGATGAAAAGGGTTATCTGTACATGTCTAATTAAAGCTATACAACTTTGAAAATTCATATAGAAATATTGTATTTCTCTTTTTTAGTACTGGAGACAAATCAATAATGCATTGATATGTTAGAGGAACAGCAATAGGCCCTACAGTTCTGACAGACTAAAACAAATCTGTAAAATGTACCTTACTGGTCTTTTTAGTCTGGTGGTCGGAGTCTGGAACTGAAGGCGGACATAATGTGCTTAAGGACACATTTGGCAAACTACCAGGAATTTTCTGGAGATGTGCAATCTTTGCAGGCGTCTGGTCCTGCAAGCCTGAAGAAACACACTGTTTAAAACTAAACGTCTCTCTGATGTAGCCAGGTTCTGATGTTCCTGCAATTCAAACAAAAAAAAATTAATTCCATAAGAGAAAAGCGTGAATTACAAGCATCTATTCTAACCATAGGTGTATGAATTTATTTTAATTTTGTTGATGGTAAAAATACACTTTAAATCCTCTAGAATTTAATTTGTGTTTATAATTTATTTTGCACAAACGAAGCTTATTGCTTTAATAAGAAAGCTCTTAGAAATACTAATTAAACAAGCTATACACAAAGAAAGTTATATTATCCTCAGAAAGCTGTGTTAATTTTCAAAGTGAGCAGGACTTAGAATGTCCTGTTCAGTTTACAAAAAGATCTATGAGATGGACTTATGACAGTCAAAAAAGTAACATCTAGTCCCATGTTCCTATAATTACACAACAAAATTGCCACCTCAGAGGAAACTCTGAGATGGTAGATTTTTGGCTTTGTTTGGAGTTATAACGGAAAACAAAAACCCAAATCTTGGCATTTGTGACTAAATGGATTACTCTGAAATGTTTGTTTTGACTTGACTGAAAAGTTTCATTTTAATGATACTGAAATCATTCACTTTCTCTCACACATAAGGAGTAAAGAAGTCTTGACATTACCCAAAAGATCTTCATTTGCAAATTAAACCAATATATTTCCAGAACTGGAAAATTTTAAACCCAAAATATAGAATACAATTTTATTTCACTGAAAATAGTTTCTACTTTAATGTAAACTTTTCCCTTCTCTGTATAAAAGATGTAGTTGCACGTTTGTGCTAATGAAACTGAAAAAAGTCAGAGCAGTCAAAATTAATTATTAACTTTAATAATTAACTAATTAGTTTTAGTGTCAGAAGGAAAGACCTGTATGCAAATGTATGGCCACCATTAAATTTCATAGTTAAGCACATTTAAAGTCAATAATTTTTAAGTTATTTATTTTATTTTGACAATGTTCCTTTAGTGGGATTTTATGCTTATGATACTAGAGTCCCTTCTGCTTTGGCAGAAAATTATAAAAATATATGTACATCTGCTACATCCTCCAATGGTTCAATTCTTATAGAGTGTTCTAAAAAGTCCAAATTATTCTCTGCATTAAAAGTTACCTTTTGGTGCTCTAGTAACAGGTAATTTATCAGTGATGTAATCATCAGGGCAGGTTAAATGATTTTTTCTGAGAAGTTCATTATTCACAATCCACCTAAAAGAAGATGCCACTGCAACAGGAAAACAAACAAACAAAAATAATAATACTAAAAAAGGCAAAGCTTAGCCCCTTAAGATACACTACCTTGATCAATCCCAAGTAGTGTTGTCTTTATAACTCATCACTGTCAGGTAATATTCTTGGATAGAGAAACAATCTGCTATTTTAATCCCAGGATTTGGATGTGCATCTCCACAATTCTAAATTCAGTTCAAACCCAGTGATGCAGCCGTTGGAGAAACAATCTCTGTTGCTGTTATATAGCAAGGTATGTATGCTTGTAATAAAGTTAGGTGGTAAGCCATTAATTTTAAATTTAGTATCTTGAAACTGACCTGGTTGGTTAGTTTCTTACAGTGTTAAACAGATGTTACCTACCTGGATCTCTGCACAAAATCCTTCAGAGCCATTCTTTGGATGTAAAGCCAAACCAAAAGCTCACTGAGTCTAGTGTCAGTCCGACCAGGGATTTAGGGAAACATTAGTGGTACCATAAGCATTTACTGGGAGAGACAGTATTTCCAGAATCCTCACCTGATGGCAATCCTATTTTATAGAAATCTTCCCCTGCATCTGCCTTCAGCACGTTTAGGGCTCTTTCTTCTTCAGCTTTTGCTCGATTCTGGGCCTGAATGATGTTCTCTTCTACTATGTCAGCTTCTCTCAGTCGGCCCTTGTATTCAGCAAGAAGCTATCACAGCCACGGGTAAATGTAGAGAAATTAGTCTGATTTCAGCTGTCACAAATTATTAAAGATCTCCTTGCAGATAAATGTTTTCTATCTGCCTTTGAGAGGTAAAGAGATAGCTTGGTAAAAGAATGTCATTACTTTACAAGCATAAACTGGCCTGCTAAAATGCCGTCATTCCTATAATTTAATTTGTGTCGGGTAAGAAGCATGACCCAAGAAAAACGTGTGAAAAATAAGGATACTCTCTCAGGACAAGAGAAATGTCTCTTTTTTATCTTCTGTGGGACAGTAGCAATTGCACTGTATTTTGCCTAATAGCGTAGGATTAAATTTAAAGTGAATGCTCCCTCCTAGTTACTAGAAAGGTCTCTAAAACTCCAAAATTTCCCAGTAGTGTTACTTTGCTGCTTCTGACATATTTTAAATCACTCTGCCCAGTGTGGTAAATGCTTTACAAGCACAACTCAAAAAGAAAAATCCTGCTTCAAAGAGATAGATATCAATGTAAGTGAAAGAGAGAATATAGCAGAGGCACAGAGACATACAAGACCAACACCAGGAGAAACTGATAGACATTGGTCTCGAGAGCAACTGACTTGGTTTCGACTTGTACCTTCTGTAGCTCCTCTGTAAAACTCTCATGATAAACATCGTCTCCTCCTTGGGACTTGATCCAGTTTCTCTGTACATCCTCCCCAATAACATCTCCAGTGTACAGGTCCTCAAAGGTGCTGGCCAGCAAATGGGAGATATCCTGAGGAAAGAAAATGAGGATGTTAGTGCTTGGGGCCTGAGATGGGATCAGGAGCGAAGTGTGAAAACAGCTGGAATTAGCAAATGAAGGAGGAAAAGAGGGGGGAAAGAGGCTGGGAAAGGTAGTGGGAAGGCCCCCAAAAGATGACAGGTGTGGATGTAAGTATGTGTGTGTGTGTGTGTGTGTGTACACAAGGCCGTGCATGTACACAGGTGAGGGTAGCAGACACGGTTCTCCCGTGGGCACCATGTTTTATAGAGGGCTCTGTGTATGTGTGTGTATGGGGCTGCAAGTGGGGTATGTGTGAGGGCGACACAAGCACAGGGCGGATGGGTGCGTGTGGCAGCCTCCAGGCAGGACGCCTGTCTGTGCGTCCCGGGGTGCATAAAGACGTCTGTCTGTCCGTGTCCATGGCTGCCCATGCCTGTGAGGCTGTGTGCGTGCCCCTGCGGCCCAGCCCCGCTGCCTTACCTGCATGCCGGGCCAGCGGTTCCGCTCAGCCGTAACGAGCCCGGTCCCCTCGGCCCCCGCCGTCCCCCCAGCCTCCCTAACCCGGCCGCGCCGCCGTTGCTGAGCGACCGTGAGGGAAGGAAGGGCCGGCCCGGGGAAGGGGCGGAGTGGAAGCACCTGGGGCCGAGATCCGTCCGGGGCCGCCCCGGAGCGGGATAACGAGGGGCCGCCCCCCAGCTTCCTAATTCTCTCTCCCCCGGCTTTCTAACTGTCTTCCCCGGGCTCCCTCACACAGCCCCCCGCCACTATGTCCGTGCAGTTGTGCCAGTAACGGGAGGGCTGAGGGCAGCAGCCTGTGAGCCCCACACCTAGTTTCTGCCCTGCCTCTCTCTCTCTCAACACGGGTATTTTATGTGTTCTCGTAAAGCAGCACAGCTGTATGAATTAGTAAGAAACGCCATAAAATGTTGACTGGGAAGCCCTGAGGGGGTTTGGGCTTTGCGGGAGGCCTGGCTTGCTCCTCGGCTGCTATTAGGCTGCAGTGCAGGCCAGGAGTCTGGCCGCTGGGGGAAGGGGGCGAATCCTTTCCCTCTTCCCCAGCTGCCACACACCGCCCGCGGAGACAGGGCTGGAAGATGGGGTAATTCATCATCATCATGGCCTGAGGAACCATCCATCTTCCCCCTCTGCCTGCCTGGCTGTGTACACCGGTTGCTAACAACAGCCTCCTGCTGAAGTGGGTGATATTTTTCACAGAAACTGTCCTGGTGTAGCATTTTCTGTTTGCCCTGCCTTCTTTTTTTCTCACTCCCTTTTTTTTATTTTCCTATCCCCTTGCTCAGTGAAGGAACCAGACTGTGGGCCTCAGGGCTTCTCCATCCCTCTCAAGATTAGTGGGCTCCATTGTAAAGGGGGGTTGCTAGGGTTGGAGGTGGATGTGGGCAATGTTACTGCCCTCTGATGGTCTTTATGGAAAATAACCATTGCAAAAATTATTATAATTCACCAACGCATGTTGTTCCATGAGCAGATAATTCCCCTGGGGTGCAAGCCCTCAGGCAGCCATGGGGTGGTTGAAAAACTGTTGTTTGTAGGTATGTGGCACATGGGCTTGTGACTACACAGTGTCATAAGCTTTGGTTCATCAGCTCATCAAAATCTGTGTTTGGAATAAGACACCAAATTTGTCTTGGAGGCACTGCTGTGCTTTTAGTTTCCCTGTGAAAAAAGGGAAACTTGCCCAGAAGAAAGCTCGGTAAATCCTCAATATCCTCTTCCAAAGGTTAAGGCAAGTGAGAGACATCTGACATCTGACAAGGGCAGGACAAGGTACCTGTTTTCCCGTAGAAAAGCTTCACTGCTTTGTTTCTGTTCAGGCATGTAGATGGGACCTTGCCTTTAAAAGTAGGTTAGAGCATTAACATTTTGACGTGTTTCCATATCAGAATTCCAACTTTTCTTGTCATGTGCTAATACAATTGATTATAGCATCTGTTTGCTAACTGGAATGTTAATAAAATCCAGCGTTTTTTAAAGAATTCTTTCCTAGCTCTAAGAGAGCTTTAGAGTAGTGGCAGTAAAGCAGATGCTTTTGTTTAAAACAGTATATAGATGAAAACTGCCTGTGGAAAAAACTTCCTGTACTTTCATCTTTACTTCTTTCAGTAACTTGCCAAGCAGATCACCTCACTTTAGAAGCTGGATTTTTTTTTCCAGCTGCAGTACAGAAACCCACCGTGAAGTCTGGAATTGAAGGTAAGATCCATCTTACCTTCAATAGTCAAAATGCCAGATCAGAAGGGAGGTCTTGAACACTGGTCCAGAGCTATACACAATTGTTTCCTACATGACCCTTGTATATATTTCATTAGATTTCCATTGTTACACCATCATCATTTACTTGTATGAATCAAAAAACCAAATGCCACTGTTAAAATTGTGAAGCTGTTTAATTCACAGATGTATTCACATTTACATATAAATGCTATAAAAGTTAGGAATAATTTCCTATATATCATCTTCTTTGTCACCATTCCTTCTTTCTGCTTGTTAGCTTTCGAAGACTGACAGTAACAGAACCTATTTGTATATAAAATAGCCAGATGTGATTTGAATGCAATCAAGGAGCTCAGTATCAAGGAACAGGCTATGTGTACATAGCTACATGGCAGAGTGAAACTGTACCTTACATTGTTTACAAAAATAGCAAGCTCTAGAGCATTTTTATTTACCTTGCTCACGTTTTTCAAAAATATAGATGGATGTTATGACCTGGGCCTGTAAATCAGCCAGTGTATTTCTTTATATGTTTTAAAACAATGGACAGCTGAGTTTGACTAAGTATAATCCTAAATTATTGTCAATATCTATTCCTTAAATGTGTAAATATTGGACTAACAATAGTACCCTTTCACTAAATTAAAACAGCTTGCAGAAAAGTTCATACATTTCTCTTCATGGCAACCTCAAAATCTTCACTAATGTCAGTAGACTTCCTTACAGAGGGAAGACACACTAAACTAATTCTACTCTCTTAATATTTGAAATGATTTTTTGAAATTTCTTAAAAATAAAAGTTAAAAATGCTGCTGAATGTAGCACCCCTATTATATTACTGCAACAATATGGATTAATTTGGAAATATGTATCTATACATATTTCAAAGGTACACATAATTCAAAAAATATATATATATATATAAAGATATACAAGATAGTCTTGGGTTATCTATTGATTTAAAAAACCCTACAAATCCATAGGGTTCAGAATGCATCAAGACTCCAAATATATTTAGATGTTTTTAGTGTTTTCTGAAAACAGGAAAAATCATGCAGCTTTCAGGCGGCATTGTTTAGATGTGGGAAGGGAAATGACAATGCAGTTTTATCTTTTGCACTGCAATAATTGCACTGTTTTGCCTATTTACATCTGGGTAGCAAAAAATTATTTCTATTTTTTTTTTCTATATCTTTGCTGAAGTCGTCATGGGTTTGGGTTTTCACTAAACAATTCCAAAACTGTGCTGGTGAATGATTCACTTTGACGTTGCTGCCCTCCCGTGGTCTTATTAAGGTTTCCATGTATTCAGGAAAGCCTTTAAAAACAAACATTGTATTAAATCTTTGTTCTGATCAGGCAACTTAGCAGGCAAAAATGCTTCCATCACAATCTAGCATATGCTTTTACCAGTGTATTAGGTAGAGGGTGTTTATTCACTGCACTGGCAAAACGATATATTATCCTATAATTATTGGTGATGCAGCCAAACAGGTATTACTGGAATGTGGGTCTCTTTTGCATGTTATCCAGTGTATCATGAAGATGAACTAAAAACAGCATCCACAGTCTGACTTTAAAATGCAAGTAAAGTTGGCAGACATGGAAAATGGAGAAATAACCTTTCAGTTTCAGGTGAAAAATGCCAAACAGCTCAGTTTCTGAAAGCTGCCTGCTCACATTGCGCTGCTTCCTTGTCCTGCCAAAGCTGTTTTTTTCTTCAGATGTCCTAATTAGTTTAAAGTCTACCCATTTCTTACAGATCATGCCTTGCTGGCTGTACTTAGATCATGTCCATTTCTCTTGCAGGCAGCTTGAAATAACCCACGATTGGCAGTTCCACCTGGATATTCCTCATTATTTTCTCTCTTAACAACTTGTGTAGTGTTATTTTCTGGCTGTCTCCTGAGGTGAGTCAACCCTTTCACTTGCCTCCAGCTTACACTTACTGACTTTAAGCTTCTCTTTGTTTCCCACACCTCTCTCCTGTATCTACAAGCCTGTCCCTCACTAAAACATGTCTGTGGGTATGGCTGTACTTCTGCTGAAATACTTACACTGTAATTTCACTCAAGCCGCATGGAACCTTACAAAGCAGACACACCCAACATGTAGGAGAAGCATGTGGAAAATGCATACACAAAGGACCCAGTCATTCCTTTCCGACAGTGTCTGGGCAGATACGTCACTCTGTAATTAAGCTGTAAATGGGCTACACCTCCACGAAGAGATCCAGCCCGAGGGTGCTGTGCTGGTGCGACACTGAGACTCTCAAGCAGAGAAGAAAGAGGGGGCTCATACTCCATGTTCACCGTCATGTGCACCAGATCTCGGGGTCAGAGAGGGTTATTGGACTACAGAGTCTGACCTTTTTTTGTCAAAAGCTATTAATTTAGCCCCAAACAGTTTACTCAGTAACGTGTTTTGTTAAAATTAGTGGTTTCCATTCTGTGCTCCGTGACTAGCTGGGGTTCCACTGATTATTTGTAAGGAGTTTATGAAAGCTAACAAACAAAGCAGCCTCCGGTTAGATTCACAACCCAATATTTGGCTTCTGCTTCTGGATATGCCTTTGTTTCCAACATTAAAGAATAAGGTTAGAATTTTCACACTCCAGATATTTTTTTTTCTGTGGTTTTATGACCACAGGCTCTTCTCAGTGTTATTTTTGGTAAATAAATCTGGTTCTTGGCACAGCATCTACATGGTGGACCACACACAGCCTTTATGTCTCCAGATCTTAAAGACTTTGCAATAGCAAAAAGATTTAACTGATGCTTAATTGTGTTTGAAGCAGGTGGTGATCCTGACAGGCCCAGACTCAGCTTACATTTAGCATAAACTGTTGAATTTGGTGTTCCCTCTTGGTCAGCAGGCTGAGGGCTAGAAGCAGCTATTTGAGAGTACTGGAGATGAAGCTTATATGGATGTCAGGACAGGTGAGAAGGAAGTTTCTGAGGTGAATGTCAGGAGAAATGTTTTTTAAATTTTACCTTAGCATTATTTTCATCTCCCTGAAAACTATTAATTTCAGCCAAACTCCAGATGGTGTCTTTGCTGGCTATGGTGTTTCAGGGTGATGAATGGGGTGGGTTTAAAACGTATTTTTATCCCATTATCCTCAGGAATTTGGGCACAGACAGATGACCCAGGTGGCCAGCTGAGTTAGGGCTGCATAGCTGAACAAGGACATCTTGCTTTAGTCCCAAAAGATCATCTCAAGAGACTCTTCACTTTGTGACCACAAGAAAATGGAGTGCTAGAGCTACCTCCACAGCCCTTACCAGGGTAGGATGGGACGTAAGGAAACTGATCACAGCCAACACAATGTCATATGTTGCAAAGTGTTGGAATGCAAGGAGAGAACGTGGGCTGTGCCCTGTTGGAGAGGGGTCTGTGACTGCCATCTTCCAGAGAAACAGAGGGCTCACAGCTGCTGCAAGCTGGCCCCGGTGGCAGAAATGCAAAGGAAGGCCTTGGATTTCCTTAGGACAGCCTGGCCTCATTTTCATAGAACCATAGAATGGTTTGGGTTGGAAGGGATCTTAAAGATCAAGTTCCAAACCCCCTGCCATGGGTCGGAACACCTTCCACTAGATGAGGTTGCTCAAAGCCCCGTCCAGACTGGTCTTGAACACTTTTCTATTCTTGCTGCCCAAGTTAGCTCCAAACTGTGCCCCAACTCCTGTAGGCTGGGGGGAATCTCACTGGAACTTGTGTCTGTAGGAGTACGGTCAGCAGAACTTCACATGAAAGAAGGAAAAACTGTCCCACTGGGAGGGGAGAATGCTCAAGGTGGTGGTGTCCTGAGGGCATGCAGAGTCTGTCAGAAAGATGTACAGCTGTGTTATCACCTCACTTTCCCAGTGTATTATTTCATTTTTGCTGGTAGGGAAAGATAAGGTCGGCTCAGCCAAACCAGCAGGCTTGCATGTGCTTTTCCGTGTGAGCCCTGCAGTGGATCAAAGAGAGCGAGGAGACAGCTTAGTTCACAAACCAGATAAACCGGTACCTGCCTACAAAATCAGCGTCTTTTTTTCTGCCCAGGCTAGCAGATACCTTCAGTAGTACCCTTCATTGTGCCTAGAAATCATGAAGCAAGGGAGATGTGGTTTCTATTTACCTTCTGTTATTGCCATCTAACTCACCTTCACCCAAGATGCTGAAACAAGGGTAAGGAATTGCTCTAGTGGGGAGGTCCCAGAATGACTGGTTTTTTCTCCCCATTATGCCCTGCTGTAAACCGCACCTAATAACTCTTCTATTAAGTGTATCACTTGTGTTTGTATTGTATCTCTAGGCAGGCTATTCTAGGGGCTATTACACGATCTTTTAACATTTCAGGACTTATCTCTAACATAGGAGCTTCCTTAGGGTTCTGAGCAAGGAAGGAGAAGGTTTTGATCTTAGGACAGCATTGCCTATAACTGCCTACATGTAGGTGCCTGTCATGTAAGATGCCATTTGCCAAGGACTGGCAGACATTGACAGTTGTCATCCCCTATTGCGGATTGACACCCTTCTGGAGTAGGAGCAGAAGGCCAGCTGGGACATAACAGAATCACAGAATGATATAGGGTTGGAAGGGACCTCTGGAGATGACCTAGTCCAACCCCCCTGCCAAAGCAGGTCCACCCAGAGCAGGTTGCACAGGAACATGTCCATGCAGGTTTTGAATGTCTACAGAGACTTCCCCACCTCCCTGGTGGGGGAGCCTGTTCCAGGGCTCTGCCACCCTCAAAGTGAAGTTGTTCCTCCTCATGTTTAGGTAGAACTTCTTATGTTCAAGAAGTTCGTGCAGCCTTTGAAATGACAGGAAGACTTCCGTGTTTAGGCAGACAAGTACTGTTTTTAAAGTTGTTCAAATAGCAGTACTTTTTCCCCACAGGAGCACGCAGAGACTATGAGTGACAGATTAACAACCAAGTTATGGCCTGACCCTCAGCGCTACAGTTTGCCATGGAATCCATCACAGTGTTAATTTTGACCTGAAAACAGCCAGTTTCCTAAAATAAGAAGAAATGCTTGCATTCTGGGGGTTTCATCATTTTCATATTCAGCCAAAAGGGTGACTTTTTTTATTAATTGTACTTGGCCTTAAAAATATGCAACCCTACATCTCCAAAGTGCAGCCCAGAATTATCCTTGATGCATTAGAAAGTCAGCAAATCCCTTCAAAGGCTCATTTTAACCTGGGCTGCACCTTGGAATTAAAAGCATTGCTCTGCATTCTCATTGAGGCTGAAGAATATAAGGCATAAACCAGTGAGAACATGCCGCATCATGTCCAACTGGTGTGTTCTTGTGCTGAGACACCACACAGTTGCAACACTTTTAAGTGAAACTGTTCAATAAGCAGCCAAAGCTGGTTTGTTGGGTTGTCTTCTGTTTTGGCAGAGCAGCCATTTATACCTTCATGTAAGATTAAAGAAAGTCCACCATTGATCTAAGCAGGATTGTGTCAGCTACAAGTATAATTTCTGTAGAAAAATTAATGTTGATGGGGATTCTCACCTACTGCAAGCAAGTGGCCAGAGAGAGCGAGGAGAGTGGAGTTATCAGGATTAAAGGATGACATGGTGGGCACAGGAGGTAGCTGATGGCCTCACTTGGACTAGGTGGATGAGGGAAGCCCTAGGGAGCTTAGGGAGGTGCCCAAGGTGCCACAAACTCAAAGGCAAAGCTTCAGGGTTTTCTTCTCTGGTTCTTGTATGTCCCACAAGCTTGTTGCTGGGATCCCAGCAGTATGTATTAATAGCAATCGGACAGCTCTGTGTTTTAGTTTCCGGGTATTGTTCCCACAGGCACATCTGCATGCAGTTGTACAAACCAGGTCTCCTACAATTGGAGGGGGTGCACGCCTCTGTGAAGGCTTTGCTGGTTTAGATGCCCTGCAGCAGGAGCAGGAAGGAAATGACTCATTTAACCTTTTTGCTTTGGCTGTACCAGGCTTGCAGAACCGATGAGGAGGCACTGAAAAACAATAAAATACTTCCTCAATGGGCAAGGTTTATGGTTCTTTCTGCACCCTGATATCCCTTTGGTGTTTGCTTTTCAAAAATCCAAATAACACCGGCCAAAGATATGTGGCTGCATTTGATTCTATCAGGAGTATAAATGCATGGTTTTGGAAGTAGCAGTTGCACCTTTATATATGAACTTCAGTTCTACTTTGCACTTAAAGCAACGGTTCATTATTCCCTTTGTAATAAAGATATAGCCTGTGATCTCAGACTTGCAAGACTACCTCTCTGAAGGGTATTTACTCTGTCTATTTTGAGATACTTCAGCATCTTAATTTGGTCCTCTTCATTCTTTTCAAAGGCTCCCCTCTCTTCAGTGACAGTTCATTGAACTGTGGTAACTTTCATCTTATGAAATGAAACTAGATACTCAAAGGAGCTAAATTAGAAGTTATGAATACTCTTTGAATACGTTTGCTGAGATTTTATAAGTTCATGTTTTTATCCATTTAGGAAGTGTTAATCTAATAATTAATCTAGTAATAAATTGTCACCTTGTCTGATATTTTTTCTTTTTTAGTCCTAAATGATTTCAGTATGTGTTTTTCTGTTCATCTGCTTTCTGGCTTTTCAAAGAGCATGGCTGATTATAAATTAACACCACAAGTGCCGGCCATTCATTATAACTCTGGGAGACACAGGAATTCCTCGCATACTTTCGTCATACGCATCTTCTCTGGAGATGTTAGCGATTCAAGAACATTTTTGTGCTCTGCATGAATTGTTCAGGTGCGGGTGGAGGGAAGTCTGATGTCACTGAGCTTGTGTGAATTGTAGTTTTAAGCCTTTGGGATCAGAAATCAAAATACCTCACTTGTAACATCACTAATTACCTGTGTCGTACACTCTGGAATCACAAGATCCTCGTGTGCGGTTTAAACCTGTGGGGCAATGTTATACATAATAAGATTTTCTAAAATGTGGGTGTAATTCAGACTTTCTGCTTTTTCTGTGCACTTAAAATTCATGTGAATTGGCTACACTGAAAAAAAGCTTCAATTAGGTAATGATATGAACAATTGCATCTAATTATTGTGATTATCCCAGTTACAGAGAATTAAGCTGACAGATGAAGTATATTAAAAGGAACCATGATGGCATTAATCATCAGCCCTCCTCCGTATTTAACTCGTATACCCCAGTGCTATTGGCTGTAAGGAAGCAACGGTGCAAGAAAGAAGACACATGCCAAGCATTCCTGACAGCGGATGACTTGGCCTAATGACTGTGGGCTTTTAAGGTTAGAAATGTGCTTGCTAACATGGATGTTAGTGGTTGTGAAGCTTAGTGTCTCAGTTCTGTCGTAATCTGGGATATATCAGAACGAGCTGTGAGTGGATAAAAGTGGAAGGACCCTGGGACCAGTCTCCCACTCTCCTTCTTTCCTAAGAGTGATAATCACTCCAAGTAATATTTTCATACCATAAAGTCTAGTACATTCCTAGGTTCCCCAATTAGGTTATTATTTCTCATTCATGCAGTGTTAAATTCATATTAATGGCCAGATTTACTAAATCATTCACACAATTATAAATCATATGTAGTTCCCTAGTATCGTGTGGCTGATCTGTGCCCTTTACTGTATGCATCACATTTTCTTTGAGCTTCTCATTCACTGTTAACAGATGAGCTTTTCCTAGCTTTAAAAGAAGCCTCTGGGGTCTCCCCCCCCCCCCCCCAAATCTTGTTAATAAGTGTTTAAGACTAAATGTACTTTTCTGTACAGCTCTTTGGTAAAGACATTTTTATTGTCCCAGAATCAAAATATGTAAAGTTAGGGAATTCAACATTAGAGGGCTCACTTAAACCTAAATTTGTTAAAGCACAGAAATGCACACAAATGACTCAAACGCTCATAAATCTAGCCTATAGTGACAGATTTTAGATAAAACAATATGAAATAAAACACAAATTAAAATTAGTCTGAAGACAAAATTAGTGAGATGTGTAAATCTTACCTAGTACTGTTGAACAGAGATCTGATTATTCAAATGTCTCCTTTATACTGAAATTCCCAGAGTTATAATGAGCTTTTTGGAATAACTAGAGAAACCTAGGTCTTTTATTCCCAAATCTTATGCATAATCTTGCTTTTTCCTCTCCTTTCATATAGTTTTTCAGTCTGGAATGAATTTGAGACCTGTTGAGCTGGTAACTCTTTAAGTCTTTATGTGTGACCAATACAGTAACAGATGACTCTTTTGATTGTTTTATTGCTTTATTTGGTGGTTAGAGCTGCTCTTGATTACTTATACTAAGTGAAGGGAAAATCCCTCCAGATACTTAGTATGTACAGTCATTTCTGGCATATTTCTGGCTTAGTAAGTCAAGTTTATCTTCTGCTCAAGCAGAAATACCTCATTAATTTTAATGGGACTTGTATGGGATTATGCCAGCATACACATCCCAGCATCTGTCACTTCTTTTTCCTGTGGCCATGTACTGCTCTCCTGAATGGGAGTAACTGTTGCAATAAATGGTTTAAATGCAGATATATACATCAACATAATTCAGTCTGAAGATATTTTGGCACAGCTGCCTGTGGTGATAAACAAGGCATTTGGCTGCCCTACCCGTTCGCTGAACTTTATGATACTGGGTTGTGTTAATGGAATTCCAGTTTAGTTTAGTTTATAAACTAAAGTGAATTACTTTGTCCAGTAAGTCGTCCACAAACCAAATCATCTCACTGTTCTTGCAGAGCCATAAATCCCTTTTTCCAATTTATCTCCTAAGGGAGCCTGATTTCCTGAGGTGCAGAGTTCCGCCAGCTCCTGCTGAGCCATGGGGCTGCTCTTCCCCACACTGCAACGTGTTTCTTGTGAGTGAAGGACCATCAGCTTCCAGAAACCTGGCAGTGGTAGGAAAATTCACTGATAGGTAAATGTTGGGTGGATCTGTTTGAATCTCAGATCTTGCATAAAGAACGGAGTACAACTTCTTGTCAACAAGACCTATGTCCACCTAATGAAAAACAGTACGGACAACAAAAGAGTAATGACACCTTTTCAAAAGGTGTGTCATGAGGGTGACTGGAGCTGGCCTTCCAAATTCATATATAGACTACTTAATAAGAGCAATGAGCAGATCCCAAAATGTAAAAGGCATTTACATTTTGCTGTCTGTGTAATACTGATGTATTTACATGACAGTTCAATGCAGAGAGACCAGATGATCTGAGGATGGTAAGATACCCCATCTAAAACCATAAACAGCCTGGGAAAAGACATGAAAAAACAGTTCAATGAACAGTCAGACCATAACAGAATTATCTGAAAAATTCCAGTCCCGCTTTTGCATTGACATGAAGTCTATTTAATATGACATTTTCTTTTGTGCTGGTTTCATTAATTCGCCTGCTGACAAAAAAAAATAACACGTGGCTACAAAAGATCCCCTCTGGCCATATAACCCCCAAATGCTTCTTACACTCCTGCTGTGTCACAGCTGCAGAAATCCTGAGTGCTTTTTGCAAAGCAAATACAGCACCTTGCTGTTATCTCTGGGAGAGGCGGTTGGGAACATTTCTGTGTGACAAGGAGGGAGTGTGTGAGAGTCTGAAAGGCAGAGGGAGCCAGGAGGCATCTTCTCCCTAGAAAATACTTGGTGATCGGGTGGTGTAGCATTCCTCTGAGATGAAAAGCTACTCCTTCCACTGTGTACAATTAAACCAACACTTGAGTCATGCTCTCGGAGTGGAGACAGGTAAACTGCTTTGCTTTGGGTTTGCTGTGATTTATGGTTCACCGCTGAATTGCAGCCTGCAAATGTTTTTGGCTTTGAACGCTGCAAATGCTCTTTGCAGCCTGGGCTGGGCTGTGCGTGCACAAGCAAAGGAGGAGAATGCAAAGGGGTGTAGGTGTGCAAGAAAAGGGAGCTCTACTTGACTTTGCACAACTCCAGTTCAGCTGGTGATTTTGGCAAACGGGAGGCAGGCTCCTCAGCCAGCCTGGCTGACATTTAACTCCTTTCAAGCTCAGCTGTATGGCTAGAGAGCAAGTAGGTTAATCAAGGTGTGTCCTAGATTTAGGACTTTTCCCTTGGTAAGATATCATGGTGCAGACCTTGCACTCTTTAGAAAAGTGGCAGCTTTGCTTTGGGCCTAGAAATGCCCTGACTCTCTGCTTCGTGATGGGCTCAGGAAATGATAGTATGGACAATGGACAAGAAAAAAGCAGGGTGCCCAAAGCAGGTTTTGGTGTTTTCTATTCATTTGAAATGTAATTGCCTTTATCTGAAGGTGTGCGCTTTGGTGATTGAGTCTCTTTGGCTGGAAAATGACAATGACAAGGCCTGTCTGAAACAGTCACAGCAAAGACCTGGGTGTGGCTCAGTTCTTGCCATCTTTACTGCAAAGTCTTTAAGCCTGAATTGGGGCTGTGGCAGAGCCAAATTAAAGGGGCTGTGGAGCAAAATGGACTTTGTGAGGCCTTTGGGCCTCCTTTAATCAGGATCTGGGGGTACCAGAGTTGTCGCTGGCATAAGCCCGAAGCTCTGGACTGAGAAAAGTCCTTTTGTGATAGTCCAGGAGGATGATGCATGCATTGCAATTTGTCCTCTCCTCCCCTCTTCACCTCCCAGGAGCCTCATCTCCCCACCCTGAGAGCAACGTGGGAGCAGCAGTTCCTTAGCTCCCGCTGCCACAGGCGTGTTTGTGTAGGAAATCCATATGTTTATAATCCAGAGAGAAGCTCCAAGGAGGATCTCACAGCACCTCTGACCTCTTCCTGTTCAAAGATTCCTGCTCAAGAAATGCATTGTCCCTGCATCCCTCTCCAATGTGACTGAGAAATTGGAGCCCTGGTCCCTCCTCCAGCCCTGAGAGCCCTCTTCTGCAACGGAGGGGAGGACTGGGAGCAGGATGAAGGAGCTATGCTTTCCCCCCATCCTGGGTGCCAGAGCTTCAAGGGAGAATTTCCTTGGAGGGGAAAGACTAAGGAGAAAGGAACAAAAAATAACAGGTTGCTTATTTCTTGAGTTTCTTTCCACACCTGGGAAAATTTTGTGATGGAGGCTTTGGGTCCTTTCCTGTCCTCTCCCTCCTGCAATGGCAATTCTAAATATTCCCTTTAACGCATTATTCTGCATATGGGACCCATCCTGTAGCTCCTACCCATGCGAACAAGGAGAACAAACCCTGTTTACCAAGGCCACAAAACCCTACAATAACTGCCTGCACCTCTCCTTTATTTACACATACTCTTATCCTATCATTTTTATTGTTATCCTACCTTTTCACCCCAACCTTACCTTCCTTTTGGGAAGGCAGTGGGGGGGAACTAAGGTGTGCATACAGCTGTGGGCAGCCAGGATCCTGACTCCAAGGAACACCAGAAAGGTGGAGAGACACGTGGCTGAGACGCCACAGGGAATTCCTCACATTCCTCTTCAGTTTGCAGGATGATTTGAGGATTAAAATCCATGACAACAAAGGCAGGGAAATAAAGCAGCTTCCTAAGAGCAATTAAATATAATAACCTGCAGTGTGCAGAAAGCTGGAAGACACCAAGCTGGGCTCAGTGGTGAAGTCACTGCTTGTGGGTGGTGCCCACAGGAGAGTTGAGAGGGAACAAATCCAGCCCTCCTTGTAATCTACAATGTATTTGTGGAATTTAGAAAAGCAGGTTTTTCTGTTCGTTTTTGTCTTCATTGCTAAAAAGGTGTGTTCCTCCTGTGAAGCAGTCAGTGCATGCTAACTCGCCTGCTATAAAATCCTGGAGGAGGCAATTTTATCAAGGAATAAATAGAGCTAAGTCAGCATGAGCAGAGAGTACGCAATTGCCTCTCTCCGTTTCCTTGCAATAAAATGAAACATTTTACCATCCTGTTGTTAACTCCCTGTAAAAGTTAATTTTTAAAGCAGAGAAGACAAACCTGCAGTCCCTAAAAAGGTATTGAAATGCCACCTTAACGTCTGCTGGGACTGATCTGCCCAGAAAAAATTGTATGTATTTAACTTTGACCCTTAGCAACAGTGTTGTTGCTGTAAGTAGAGGCAACATGCACAAAGAAGTGCTGTTTAATTTTAATCATACTGAACTCTACCCTTTAAATCCTGGTTTGATCTCAAAGATCAAGAACCACAAAACTGGTTGGGAGCAAGCTGGTGCCTAGACCTTAGGAGCAGTATTTGGAACAGGGAAAAAGCATTCAGAAATTCAGACAGCTTTTAAAAAATAAGCAAAGATATGGCAACACTGGGCTGCAGCCTACCTTAATTACAGATTTCCAGATGAACGCAAGGTTTTTGTGGTTCTGTCATCAGTTTTAAACTTGCCACTCAGCTGTGATGCTGGTTTAACGAGGCAGAGGGCAATCCTACCTTGCACCTTCTGGATCTGCCAAAATTCAATCCAGGAAGGAATACATTAAGTGCTGTGATCAAAAATGGGGGTCAGAGACTTGATGCATATGACCTTCTTAAACTGCTATATTATCCTGAGGATATTGTTTATTAGTGGGATTTCTGCAGCTCACAGGGGCCCAGTAGCTCCTCATGTCACTTGGGTTTCGTTCCTCCTGACAAGCACCGTTACTGCTACCACTTCTGCTACCATGATGGAGAAGGCAGCATGGCAAGAGAAGGGGTAGATGCCGGGGATCATCTTCCGATCTCAAGGGATGATGGCCGAGAAACTGAGTCTCACTCACAAGATGGTTTTCTCCACCAGTCAGTGCAATCACAGTGGTGTTCACAGCGGTGCAGGGGAGCAATGGTCATGTCTTGGATCCCATCATGCCCTGTGCTGCTGTAAAGTGGTTCTATCCAGAATATGGTCCTCATTGTTTCTGGGATGAACGCAGCTCTCTTATATCTACCCCCTTTGCCACAGAGGGCATAGTGATACTGGCTGGCAGGTCTCTAAGTGAGGGGCTTGTCTTAGGCAGTTGAGGATACAGTGGGGTGTGATACACAGAAGAGCGAAGGAGTTACTATAATGCTATTTCCTGTCACCACTTTCAAACTGCCCTTCTCTACTTTTCCTCCCTGGTGAAAACCACAATGTTCTCATCACCTCAGCTTTACTGGAGTTTCCAGTCTGGCTGACTCATCCACCAGCCTCTTGTACACTCCCTCCAGTGCTCTTCCCTATCAGCTCAAAGGGTGACAGGTTTTGGTGGTAGTGCCCTCTGGATTTCCCCCTGCCTTGAGGCTTTTAAGGCTGTAGGAGGAATCTCTTGGGTGCCTCCAGCCAGGAGCTGACCTTGCTGCCAAACAGTTTGCCCCTGTCCAAGTCAATGTCTCCTTGTCTGTGGATTTGCAGAAGGGATGCTCCTTCCTGGAACCTTTAGAAAGTGTGAGCCCCCCC